>JACDNR010000307.1:0-47162 GCA_013421045.1 Propylea japonica | reverse complement strand
AAGTCACCTCCCATTCCTGGATACGAACATTGTCATTCTAGCCCCTGAAATCGGGAATTTAATTCAATAGTTCAATTAGTGCATAAAATCAAATTACAACGTAATGATCATTAGTAGAAGGGCCCCAATGAGTTTGCCTCAGGCTTCAGATGCTGTTGTTTACGCCACTGGACAGCGGATGGCATTTTTATCTCTAGCCAGCGTGCATGGTCATGGTTTTCAAATTAAATTAGATTTGTTACAGTGTCATCGTGTGAGAAATTTATGATTGCATACTCAAACCGCCTAGGAGGTCAGTTATATTGGCCGATAATTAAAACATACCTCATGTAGAGAACGACGGCCATATCTAAGAGTCTGCAATTTTTCATCTGTCGACTAGCTACGATTGAATTTTGTACAAGTTTAACTGTTCTTTTGGCGAGGTATCTATGGTGGAGACAACACTACTCTGTACGGTACATATGAATAATCGTCTTCTTACATTGTGTTTTAAAGTCTGAAGAGGTATGGTTAGGTTATAGTTCATGGCATTTTTGTAGAGTTCAATCGTTACAAAGAATAAAAACTTTTGATCAAGCTGCAGAGAGAATAATTCTTCCGAATGTTTATTATCAATTCAAGCCGATAACGGAATGAATATACTTCATTTTCTCTCAGGAAGATTCAGCGAGTCTATGAGCAACTCTTCATCCTTTTGTGAGAAGAAACGTTTATATTCTGCATATTTAAGAGCAAGAAAACCATAAAGAGTAGCTTAGTCATCACCTGGGCATAGAGCTTCCAACCGGTAAAGGGCGGAACACCACCAAGATTGACCTTTAACAACAAAAACATTAATTTTTTTGACGAGTCACGATTCGGTTGACTAAGTGATAGTCGAAGAGAAATGGTTTGGTGGAGTTCCACACCACCTCAATTCCGCCCTTTCTCACTACTTCAACTCTTCAGTATCTGATTGGCACGCCGCGCCGATGCATCCCGAAGTCATCCATAAGCAAACGCCTTGTTGCCAAATTAAGCTAATATTTTTCCGTGGTCCCTGACTTCATTTACAAGTAGCTCGAGTGCCGCATCCTCATAGTAAGAATAAACATAGAGCTACCCCTACGCTTGAATAGTACTGCATTGTAATCAGCCAAGCATTAAGCGTGCGATGGAAAGCATTGCACTGTTACACAGGTGTGAAGTTAACATTTGGTTGGAGTTGCATTTCTCCAATTCCTGAAAAAATACATTTTCGTAATTTTGCCCTCGCTAAATTAACGGAATAGCCTTAAGCAACAACTGCCACCAAATCAGTTAAAATTATTCAGTTTATGAACGTCAAATCGAAATGAAATTGTAAACACTCATCAAGAAAGTAAACACTAACAGAAACATGTTGCCAAACTGACAGAATTGTCTGTAACAGACACAGCCGTTAGTATCACAGTAGAGAAGCGGTAAACCAAGTATCCCAATACGGAATCAACATACGGCACGATTTCACAACGCCGGAAGTTTATTCGCGCGTATAAGCAGATTCTACTTGGCTGCATAACAAATGCGTGAAGGCATCTTTAGGTTTAATTTTTACTCTGAGGTCGCATCTGAACTATTCTGAGGTACTAAGAAGTTTTCACTTAGTACTTTCTGCATTTTGATATGTCAGGTGCGTTTTCCATTCCGATACTGAAGACGCGCATCTCTCCGTGTGAAAGAGGCCTAATATAGTTTTTCATTGTGAAAGCTGGTGCGCATTGTGTGCATTTTTGTGTTCCATTGGTAGAACTGGTGAAGATTTTTCTGTTCTATTGGGAACCTGTGGTATCTGAACTTGCACTCAGTGCACTGTAAAGTTTGCAGTTACAATGTCTGAAGATATATCATGAACATAAACTATTTTAAGCGCTCCACGCACCCGGCGCACGAAAGAAAAAGCTTTAAATCAGTCGAACAGATATAATCTAGGAACCAAGTAGATCTCATCCGCAAACCTATGTAGTGATGTTATCATCAAAAACTCAAAAAAGTGAGCATCGAGAAGAACTCGATGCTTTGACAGAAGTAAGAATGAAAAAAGGAATACACTACCCAAAACCAAGATATCATTAGATATCTCCAAATTGTATACAGATGGTTCTTAAAAACACGATAGAGGTGGGTGCTCGAGTAAAAAGCCAAGAACCATGTGAACACTATTATTAGACACCTATGCGAGTGTTTTCAGGCTGAAATACTTGCAATCGAAAGATGCATAGACTAAAGCTTAGAAGGAACTAATGGGGCGATTATATTGAGAAACTTTACAAGCTGCTACTGAGCGAATTTAGAAGCGAGTGAATTAGCTTGTGAGATCGTGATGATAACACACAAAAAACTGTCTACTCGCTGTGTAGCCCACAATCTAGCGATCCACGTGAGGTTTATGTCTGTATCTTCGTCAAGGATCTAAGATGAATGTCAAATACGTTTTCAAATTTAAGTACCAGGAACCATCGAGTAGATGGGAACTCACAGATTGTTTAGTTGCAACTGTTTATTATACACGGCTTGTGTAGGTACACCAACAAGCCAAAACTCCACCGATTTGGCGTGTGAAGTAGCCCAACATTCAACTTCAGTCGCAGCTGTGTGAAGAATGTATTAGACTGGAAAATTAAAGAAGGTACCAATAGACTATTAATCATTTATTCTCGAAATTAACACATGACACAATGACAGTAGACCTAAAGATCAAAGTGGAATGTAACTCCCCTCCAAATATATTCGTTTTCATCGGAAATTAACTGCACCAGAATTCTATGAAAACCAGTGTGAATGTTGGGAATACTTAGTCTGTAAAATCTCACTACCTTTGTATTTTAATTAGTCCGATTTGACAGAACATATTCTAGATAAGCATTGTCAATTCATTTATAAATTATAAATTGCATCTTCTTTAAATATTTAAAAGATTATTGGAGTGACCCCAAACTTGATGAAGGTGAAAAGTTTTTGGGAGATTGCTTATTGAACGATAGATACTTAAATGCTGAAAACACAAATTTCAAGATCTCTCAGAGGATTAAAATGAACTTGAAAAACAGGAAGAATTGGAACATAAAAACATTTTGACCCAAAGCTCATGACAAACGAATGTAAGCTCTTTTCAATGATGATTACTACAAAAATGGACCTGAAGAAGATATAAATCCATCCATTGATATAGATGATGAGGATGCTGCTGAACTACATCCCTATTGTAAAGATGACGATTCCAATATGAATTCAGAATATGATCCCAAAGCCACTCAGAAGGAAATTGTGGACCACAAAAGAAGGAAGATGAAACACAAGAGGAAGTCAAAGGAGGAAAGAAGCAAAATGAAAAGGAAGAAGCTTGAAATAGGCATGAAGAAAAGGCATTATGGTTATTGATTAGTGTTTTGGCTCAACAATTTCAATTTTCAATAGAATTGTTAAAGGGGGAAATGTTTGGGAAAAGCTTGTAAAATCTCACTACCTTTGTATTTTAATTAATCAGATTTGACAGAATATATTTTAGATTAGAATTATCAATTTATTTATAAGTTATTCTCGTTCAAATTTACGCATTTTCAAACTTACAAACATCAGAAGGGTCAGTTCAACACTGATGCAAAACGCTATAAGACTCTACTCTGTATACCAGCCGCCCAAAGATCATTACCACCGCGTATCTAATAGAGCGGATATCATACATCAACTTTGCCATCGCGCAAAGAGCCGATATAAATTGACCACCCGAGAAGGTGTTTTACCCGCCAGTCAATTGAATTTCTAATGAAACTTCGTTGGGCCGACAATGAGGATATAATTCGCTGCCTCCCCTGCTCTCGCCCCCCCGAACGATACGAACAATGCAGTGCGATAACAATACGCCGCAAATTTATGAAAGGAGTCGACATAATTCATCTGGGTGTAGTATACCTACAAATAATGTGTATAATTCCGCATGCATTAACCTTGGCCGCCCTCGATGAGAGTATATATCACTGAGCACTTCTTGCGAGAGGGCAGTTCTCGAGATGAAGCCAGAGATGGGCGATAGTCATGGATCGGGTTTACCAAGAGGGTGTTCCAATTAAACGACGCTGCCAATTTTGCACTTCTTCCTGTTGCCTTCAAGTGACGAAGGTTGAAGGTTGTATGGGCTGTTCTTTCTTGATTAATGTATTTTGTATTACCAGCATGTAGATTATCCTGATGATAAAAAGTATAGAGCTTGCTGATAACTATTGATTGAATTTTTTTTTCAATTGTAGGTATGTTCATCACCATTTCGAATTCCAAGAAAACTCGGCGTACGTCATTTTATACAGGTGAAACGAAATCTGTTTTTTACCTTAACTTTAGAACCACCCCTGGTGTGTTCCAGTTGTTCCACCACCGTGTGATTTCTTATTTCGTCATCAAGACACATCTTCTTTTGACAATTTAATTCTTCATTTATAACAATAGCTCAATTTTAGTTGACGATAGGTACACGGTTTCAGTAAAACATTGAATTTCGCTAAGTCTGCAACAGTACTTCAACAAATTCTACCTGAAATTCTGACTTAATGAAAATAAACTGAAACTAAGTAAAAACATAACGTGTTTTCCACCCAGACGCGGATAACAGGTGCAATTCGACGCGGCATGTCCTCATTAAGGTTTAGATCAATCATCACTGGTATTCGTGTCCTGACTTTTTAAATATTCAACTATGTAGTTATTAATTAAGGATTTTATTTCCCCTGTCCTCTTAGCCACTACATAGTTGAATGTTTTAGATCAATTAGAGCATCACTAAGTTGCTGCAAATTTTCAGGAGTTGGTCGCGAGATCGAATTTCCTTCCCAAAAGCATCCAAACATGCCCAATTGATGGTAATGAAAACACTATTCCAGATATAAATACTTGTGCGATTTTTAATCTACTCTACATGTTTCGAGCTAATTCCGCTCATCTTCAGGAGTACAAATCACAAAGTGAAGCTGAAAGCAACAAAAAAATTCATGGAGAAAAACGCAGAAACGCTCTACAATGAAGACCAAGCACAAAAACAAGCGAAAACAATCAAAACAATATAAGTGATAAGACACGAGGAAAAATCAAATAATGAAAGTTCAGATGACTTTCAGTGAATTGTTTATGAAGATTTTTATGTGAGTTTTTTCATGACATTCTACCTTTCCCAATTAACTTTAATGCAGTTTGTTACACCCGCTATTTTTTCATTTTTGACTTTATACTCCCCTCCCCCCCTTTTTTAAAACCGTTTTATATTATTGACTTTTAACACTTTTATATTTTGTCAAAACCTTCATAATTTTAATTGTTATTTTTTATTATTTTCGATTTTTGTGAACTTTCATTATTTGATTTTCCTCCTGTCTTATCACTTATATTGTTTTGATTGTTTTCGCTTGTTTTTGTGCTTTATCTTTCATTGTAGAGCGTTTCTCTGCGTTTTTTCTCCATGAATTTTTTTGTTGCTTTCAGCTTCACTTTGTGATTTGTACTCCTGAAGATGAGCGGAATTAGCTCGAAACATGTAGAGTAGATTAAAAAATCGCAGTATTTATATCTGGAATAGTGTTTTCATTACCATGGATTGCCCGATATCAGGACATTCAATTCTAAATGCCCAATTGAGTTCAAATCTAGTCTTTAAGCAGGCCAGTTGAATTCTTGGATATCAACCTCTGCTAAAGACTCCCTGGTAATCCTAGCCACATGCGGTTAATGCGGTCGGGCATTATGAAGCATTATCACTATCACTGCGTTCACTGAATTAAGAAATTACAGACATTTGGGCAAAACTATGCTACGCGCCACTTTTAGAAATAATCACTAGGAAAAAGTTTTTTTTTGAGATCTTATTTGAAAACAATAATAATGATAATAATAATAATAGCGTCTGATGTCTGGCCTGTTATTAGCAACTGTTAAATTTGTAAGTACTGTGCGATCCCAATATAGCCTGTAATGGTGGTTCTCCAGTATTACTTCAGGCTAATACTTATAATGGAACTGTTTCGGACTGCAGAATCTTCAGTTGGATAGCGAGTTCCTGATGAAGTATTTTACAAACTGCATCATGTCAAGTCGATAGCGTCTGATCAAACGTAGCCATCCCGAATAACAATAATCTACGTACGTAGTTCAGATCAAAAGGCAGTGGAGAATTTCTAGTACTAGAACCATTCCTTCCTATTCTCATAACAACCACAGGAATTATTCCTAAGAGCCTCAAGTTCAATCTAGCTAGATTTGGATGAAAACCTTTACAAAGTAATGTGAAAAGCAGTTTTCTCGGTACTGCTAGAACGGTTAGGAAGTTTGTAGGTCACGATGGACACCAGGAACAACCATGGAGGGGAACATTGCAAGATCGACTACCACGATATCAACCGAGAAATCCAGGACCAAGCAACGAAGGACGATCATCCAGGACCCAGGAGAATAAGAAAACCGAACACCTCAGAGCTCAATCCCCCTGATACTTGCTATCCGGGGTTAGTGAATGTTCTCCTTGTAGGGAGTGTGCCGATCGCTAGGGGGTGTGAGAAATCATACCCTTTCAACGGGAATAGGCTCAGATCGAAAAATAGCGTCTTTATTTGAATGTTAAAAAATACATCCATTTACAGAACAAGGTGAAGTCTAGCCTAAGCTACTCAACTAAAGCTTACAAAATACACAAAAAACCTAATTAAATTATCAAAACAGTACAGGAGTTTTTGATCAAATGATAAAAATCGATCCCTTGAACATGAAAAGAAGTTAAGCCGGCTATAGACATCGTATTTTTCATTCGTTTTCCTCGCCTCGGTTCGAACCGCTGAGTCATATCGCGGCACTGTTTTGTCCAGACACTTCGGTAAATTCTACCAGTTATTTGCTCTAGTTTGCGACGGTTCTTCGCCACACACATCGGTTTTTGGCGCTTTTGCCGAGACGGTTCTCATCGCAAGCAGTACGAACGGATAAAATAAACGATGTCCATGGCCGCCTTTATTCCGAACATAAAGTATCTCCCTCAACTCATCTCAAATCCCGAAACTCTCATCGAATCGACTTCCTCATCCTTCAACGGCACCGTGGGAGCGATACAGCCTCGATGGCCGAAAAACGAACCGTCCCATAAATTGGATTAGTCAATTCCGTTAAATTCTTCCACTTGAACATACGGTTATATCCATCCTCCCGGGGCAGATATCGTAACTCCCATCGAGATGACTTCCTGTACCACCGACCTTTTCGACCGTCCAGCTCATTTCGAAAACGGTACCGACGTTAATCTGCAGCTCTTCGATAGTTGTTAATTTTGAGGGCCTTCAATTTCGGCCGAATGTGAAACACGTTTTGATCGAAAATATCGGCGACACGCGGAGGCAATCTTCTTGGAGTCGATGCGAAAATTTACTCGATTATACTGTTAAGATCGTATAGGTCGTCAGGGTTGCAGTATGCGCCACTTAATTTGTTTTTGGGAGGCGCATGTAAGAAATTTGGGTCTCATAAGGACTGCATTCTGAAGATATGGAGAGAAAATGATCCCTGACCAACGAGTTAAGATTGAAGCTCACTTGGGCGAAGAGGCGAGAAGCGAGACGAAGCGTAAGTTCGCCGAGGACCGCGCACTTAAGTCTTTTTCGCACTTCGCAAGTAGCTTAGTCGAGTAGTGAGAAATTTAGTAGCTACTGTCCACCCAATCGTTCGCACTTGGGTCGAGTAGAGGTCACAGGTGACTAGTGTGCTTTGTCGGATGAACAACTCCCAACGCACACATTTTTACGCGATTTCTTTGAAGCGAAATGAAACCATTCGTAAGCTGGACAAATTGCAACGAAATGAAGTAAATAAACTTGTAAATATTAGATGTAATAGCTATTTTAGAAGAGGTGGATGAAGAAATTTGTATCCTGGTATGCGGACTGCTTCATTGGCTTGTTTTTGTATGATTGAGATTTAATATTCCACAATAATTCATGTTCAAGGTATTCTGTTACGAATTTGTTATTCCTTCGCTCCAACGGAAAGACATTTTCGGCATAAAACAAGTATTTTACCTATGATTTAAGGATATCTATGAGACATGCTGGCGGCAAATAATAATACTAATGCAGTCCACTAAACTGATCGGTTCGGACCTGTCTAGTCCTTCTGTCCTTGAGCTAGTGAAGAATATCGTGTGATGGGGTACCCTACTCGTCCGATAGAATAGAACCAAATGGATCGACTCGACTAAACTACACACTAATCTACTCTACTAAACTCTTGTTGTTCACACACGTTTAGTAACTAAATTTTTAGCTACTCGACTAAACTACCAGCGTAGTGCGAACAAGGCTTTTGACGAAGCGATGCGTCAAGCAGGCAGTCATCAGTATTTAAGTGAAACTTTAACACCCTAACCTGTAACTTGTATACAATGCATTTCTGGACCTACGTTTGTGGGCAGTCTTTTTTCATAAATAATCTAAGGAATAACTTCCTGAAGTTTGTCGTATTAATTTACACAGGGTGTCTACTTTTAAAGTGAACAAACTTCGACATGTGATTATACAAGTGATTTGCAACAAAAATGTGTCATCAACACATGGTCGAAATGTCGACGGTTATTCTTCAATTTAACATTTCTTGATTCAGTGTTCCTTTTAGTCTCATGGAATTTGACCACATTTTCGGAAAGAGCAATAAATTTGCTACAAGACGAGAGAGTCTATGTGCAGAATGTACTCTTATTGCAGGCGTGGTAAGGAGAAGAATATCACGATTCTGAAGTTTACAAAATCAGTCCTATTTATCTAACGGTTTTTTCGATGAAAAATTAATAATTATGCACACGCTTTCCTCTCAAATGAAAAACCGCATTTAGTGTACTTTCGAATGACATATCAACTTTTGTGCTAGCTGCTTTTCTCCGCTATAATACATGGCTTACATGATAATAACGAGAAAGTCTTGAAATTTCGAACCTAAATTTGCTCTATTTTGAAGCTCTTCGTGATTGAATATAAATGCTATTTTGTGGAAATCATCAATTCATCTGTTATTTGAGACCAGACTTACATTTTGTAGTTGGTACCAGAATAATTTAGGCGAGTGGGGGCCATAGGATATAGGACCGATGGGCGACTTTAACGAAATCAGTTGTGATTAATTTATGGAACAACCATGTATAGCAGAGAAAAAACCCTCATGCGGCTTTTGTTTCCTATTTCCAACACGAGTTAACATGAGGTTGGCATGAGAGGAGAACTTTTCGGACCAGTTATACTTACCGATGACATTCATGGTGAAGAATTCATCAGATCAATCCAGAGCAACTTGACAGGCATACTCGATGAAATGCACTCGTCTAAAACATAAAATGTCTAGAAAGCATATCTGATTTGCTTTCAGACTGGGAAGGATCTCATCAACAGAATGAAATGGTGTGCAGAAATACGTCAGAAACGTTATGACCTTTGTAGAGTTTGTAGATTCAGTACGAAACGATGTATCAAATGTATTGGAGAAGGAGGTTCATTTCTTCATTATTATGTCGATTCAAGATGAATTCTCATAAAACTAAAATAAAAATAAAAAATAGAGCTTCGAAATAGAGCGAATTTAAGTTCGGAATTTTCAGACTTTTCCGTTCTTATCAGGTTAGCCATGGTTTATTTTTTATTTTATTTATTTATTATATGATTGATTCGAGTTGAAGACGAACCTATAAACTCGGTAAGTTACAAGATAATATAGGCATACAATTGGCAATGTGAAACATATCAAAAGTGAAATTACAGAATTTATCACAAAAATAGAACAAACGATATTAGGGTGCAAAAATTGTAGCTAGCACAAAGGTTGATATGTCATTCGAAAGTACACTTAATGAGGTTTTTTTACTGAAAAAAGTGTACCTATATTAATATTTCATCGAAAAAACCTCTGGAAAAATAGAACTGATTTTGTTAACTTCAGATATATGATATTCTTTTCCTTGCCATGCCTGAAATAAGAGTGTTTTCTGCACATTGACTCTTTCATCTTGTTAATTATTACCATTTCCGAAAATGTGGTAAAATTTGATGCGACAACAAAGAAACTGAAAAATGATCTTTTCAGAGAAAAAACTTGAAATTTTCAGTGAAATCAGGAAATTTTAAATTGAAGAATAACCGTCAACATTTCGACCATGTGTTATATGATATTTTCTGTTGAAAATTATTTGTATAATCACCTGTCGAAGTTTGTCCAATTTAAAAGTTTTCATTTGCTATGAAAACGTACTGGAAATGTGATTCGAAATATTGTTCACGATGGAAATTTCTGAGAGACCCTGCTGCTTCCACATAGAAATACAAGACGACTTCCCATTATTACGAACAAACCCACAACAGTCTCAACTTCCCATTCCTGCTTCCGCACTATTTTCCTTCAATCAACTCGGAGTCAGCCTTACAAACTCCGGAAAGATGCATAATTCGTGGCTTCGACAACTCGGGTTCTGCATCGGCGACTCGTCTGTTTCCCCGAGGAAAAAATAACACTTTCTATGCCGGTGAGCATGTAATAAACCGTAACTAGTACTTATTTACGTCATCAGGTCGCGTTGCAATCGAAACCGCTTGGATCGAATGAAATGCAGGATTACAATGAGTTTTTGTCGGGCGGCAAGAAACAAGGATTCGAGGAAAGATTTAAGAAAATCGACCGATGACTCAATTGGTTTCTTTACTTTCTTAGAAATGGAAGAAGTCGTGGGACTGGCGGTTCCGTGAGAAGGAGTTTATTGGTTGAAGACATTCAGTCCATTCAGAGAATGTAACGATTCGTTTGAGGTTTCAGTCGAAAATATTGGCTTGTATTGGTTAAAAATTGGATGAGTATGGAACACGACATGTTGTGAAGCTGTGGAATCAGAGACAATCAACTTCAGCTTATTAGAAGCTATCTTCAGAACAGAAAACAAAAGGTCACAATCAATATTGATGGAGTCTCCTTCACCTCAGATGAGATCAACACTGCACTTGGAGTACCTCAGGGCAGCATAGTGGGTCCCCTCCTGTTCATAGTCTACGTCAACAACTGCATAATATGGAACTTAGGATACCATTGATGAGGTTGTGTGAGGTGCATGATTCTTGGCATTGCTAGAACAACTACAAATTGCCCTGAGAAATTCAGCTTTCAGGAAACTGAAGTCATGATTAATAGCGCAGTGAAATTCTTAGGAATTAATACTAGACAGGAATATGAATTGGCTACCACATAGAATATATAATAAAATAGCTCAACTCAACCATATATGTATACCTTTTTGCGATTAAGGAATCAAGTTGATCAGGATATACTTAAGATCTATATTCTCTAATTTTCAGTCAGTATTGTCATATGGCATCATTTTTTAAGGAAATTCCCTTTTCATGAACCAGATATTTGTTACACAAAAGTGGGCTTTGAGAACAATATAGACTGACCTACAGGCAGTCCTGCCATGGAGAATTTAGGAAAAATGGAATTATGCTTTTCATTAGAAAGCACCATGGCTACTTCCTCAACATGTGAGAATACAAATAACACAAGAAGAGTGCATCCTTATATTTACCCGATTCACCGAACAACTGAGATGGAGAAGACTGCATTTCTACAGTGCAATTAGACTCTACAATATCCTGCCCAGAAAATTTCCAAAATGAAATAAACTTAGACTCTTATAAAAAGTCAATTTTCAATTTCATTATTCAATGTGAACCATTTACTATTAATGAGTTTGTCAATTTGTAGTACATCCATAGGTTTGAGTTTAATTTGACTTGTTTCACTATTTGATCATAGTTTACTGAGATGTAATTGCTGAAATTAATGAATTCTATTTTTATTCCTATTTCATGCAAGGTTGAGATGAAGTATGGAACCAAGCAAATATCTTTTGTCCTGAAAAAGGGCACTTTTTATGAATTTCCTCTGAAGTGCAATAATGGCTCGAATACATGTACAATTTTTGTTAATATATATTTCCGTTGAACCCGAACAACCTTCAGATTTTACTGCTTGGGACTTCGAATGCGCATAACTGAGTTTAGTACAAAAAATCTAAAAAACGAGGAAGATATAGCTGTTTCTTTTAGAATAGCTGAATCATTTACTGCAAACTAAGGAAAATAATGTTTTGAACAGAAATAAATGAAATATTCAAAATGCCCGCCGTTCACCTCTTGACAATGTGCTATCCTTTTAACAAATGTCCCCTTCCCAGAACTCCCCACGGATTGGGAAACTACAAGAAAACTACCTTCGGTCATTTTAACCAAGTGTACAAGTACCCATAAAAAAAAACCCGAATATTTTGATATCAGACCAATCACAAGGCTGAATATTTGTGAATCTGATTTGATTGGTACTTTAGCTAGAGTATAAACAGTTTAAATTACTTAGAAACAGTAAAACTTTTCAAAAGTATAAAATTTTCGGGAATTTTTTTAAAAAAGTTTCTCACAAATCTCTGTGAAGTTATTAAGCAGCTAAATATCAATAATATCTTGATCTGATTGAATTTTTCTTCTCTGAAAATATTTCAAATTTAATTTACAATCAAAACAACTCGAGAACAATTCAACCGATGCGGCCAATTGACGAACTTAACTGAGTTATTCCGATCCTACACCTACCCTGAAAGTTTCTAGTCGCAGGCTAATTTCGTTGATATATGGAGTGTTCAACGGCGGAAGGAGTCCGGACAGCCGAACGGAATAACTTTTTACCTCGGATTTTTTGTTGGTGAGTTCACAGGAATCTAATTTCTCACGAACGATAAGGTCCATTGCCGACCTTATCGGAGCTCCAGACTTCATTCATGAGTCCACCTAGTACCAATCGCACATAAATTAAAATGAAATATTACATCTGGTGTGCCACGAGGCCCTTTACTTGGTCTGGAGTTTGCAATATTGCCTAAGGTTAATCACAAATTAGCTTTTCGACTTGTTCTCTTCAATTCGATGACAACGCACAACAAACAACATTTCAACATAAATAAAGAAGAAAACAAGTTTTATCAGCACAAAAACTGTATTGCTAATCAGTTTCGGAAACACCGCGAAAAATATTCATGAAAAAATATCGAGATGACAAAGCGTCTTCGTTTGGCATTTCTTTTTATTGTATACATACACATTCACATTTTGAACACATAATTTCATAAATCTTCACGAATCGAGAATGGAACGAATGAGGAACAACAAACGCTACTCGTTTAGAGAAAAGATGAAAGATCGAAATCATCATGAAAAATTAATAAAGAAGTGTAGGTATACTATTTTTTTTCAGATTGGCAATAAATCAAGAAAAAAATCCAGTATGAAAAATATACCATGCTACTGGTTCTGACAAGATCGTTGTCGTATCTTTTTTCCAAACTACAAACCCCCAGTATACATGTTCCAAGATTAACAAGCGGCGATAAAAGGACTTAAATCATCCAAGAAAGGAACACAGCTCCGAATTTACACGAGCCATATATTAGGCGGCAAATCGAATGTCGTAATGGAAGGATCGTAAAAATACGAAATTTTACCAAACAGCCACAGATAATAAAATCTGGAAAAGATTAATCGAATTTTCAGGGTCGGTCATATTCGATATAAAAAGATTCTGTATAGTTTTTTCACGTCGTCATTTGCCAAATTGGAAATTCGGAATTCATTAGTTGGGGAAGTACGTGAAAATAATATGAAAAATATATTTTCAACATCAATCAGGTTATAAACTCTGTTAGAAATTTTTGGAAATCATCGACGCCGATTGTTATTTGTCTACTATTTCTCATTCTTGCCAAAACAGTGGCCTTAGACTATACTTGGTTGGATTCACTGATGAAGAATTCGAGGTAGAGAAGAAAAAATGAGCTAGAGACTTTATGGTAGGTATGGTAGCCGATAAGGGTCGGAATTGGGAAGAGGGGGTAGTAAAAGCAAGACGGGGTACCCACAAAATTTTTAAAAGCCGAACATATCTAAACCAACACTGCTACACAGCATATAGGGCTAACATGCCTTAATTAGTAACTTGAATGTCGCCAAAGGTATAGGTCAAGTTTATGCTTGAGCGCATGAAAATTAGTTTTTATGCATTTTGCTATCATTTTTGATCTGTTTTTTGTTTGCGCGATCAGAACTTTTTTGATATTCTATTGTGATAACTTGGCTCTTGAACAGACAAGTGTGAGGTGGACGTTAAGATAATGATCAGTTTTTAGGTTTAAGTGACCTTTTTTTAAATAATAGTTTGTGTTATAATGATTTCTTTTTATATTAGAATCTTCAGAAATTAACATAAAAATATTACAGTGGAGACGAATATTTTGACCATGTTGCCCCATGGGGTACTCCGTCTTATGGGGCAAGATGGGTAAAGAGACCATTTAGTGTAAATACGCTGTTTTTCTAAACCTTGAGAACATTTGTTTTCATTTTGCTTTGTTCCTATATAATTAATAAGTTGTTGTTTTCTAACAATCTCTTCCGTTTCATGCATCATGCATGTTTGTTCTAATTTCAACTTTTTTGTAATTAAATTTGTTACATTTCGGATTTATCTTTTTTTAATGACCTGTTTCTTCACAAATTTGATTGAAATAAGGTATGTGAAGAAAACTGGAAGGAATTCACTAATTGATGGCCTTCAACAAGAAACTATAGTTTTGGAGTGGAAAAAGTTGGTTTGTCGTAGAGTCATAGAAAATAGGCCTATCTTCAACTACAGTTTGAGCCAGAACGGTTTATCGCAGAGAAAACCTTAATATTGCAGTTTGTGGGAAATTTCATTTACTCTCATCTTGTGAATCAATGTCATTCACAGAAAGTTGATAGTTTTCGAGTAATGAGCAGAAAACCGACCAAAAATAAGATTTTTCTTCTTACACCAAAACTTTCCTGCTAAAAGCACAAATTGATGGACTAATATTATATTAGTTCAATAAATAATAATCTGTTACTTTTTTCATGAAAATATCAGTTCAATTCTCAATCAAACCTTACTACCACTTCTTGCCCCACCTTCCCCTAGCTCGATTGGGGTCAATTGGTCGAATAGTTATTGACTTAAAGTGATAAGGGAATTTACATTGAGACCATATTCGATACAGTGAACTTGATTGGACGACTATTTATATTTTTCCTCAAAAACAACTTGTCGTTTTTGATAAGTTCTGCAGGAACGACTTGAAAATTTGAAAAAATCAGGATGAGTTGAAGATTTGAAAGAAAAGTTGTGTTTTAATGAACAGAAAGAACGAGTTGTCAGTTTTTTTCAATTTTATTTCCCCAATGTGGACGAGCGCTCGAGAGCTTTTAACTTCATGTCAGTTTTTCAGTTTTCATCAGGACTGAAAGTGTACGCATTGTAAAAAATTGAGAAAATCCACCAGAGAACAGAAATATGATAATTCTGTGGCTCTGATTTTGAAAATTTGCATCTTCAAACTCGATTTCGTTTGAATTGAAAGTTTTTTATGGAAATATTAGAATTTTTTTCGATATTGCGATAGACTTTTCTATGGTTGTGTTGACGCAACTCGCACAAAATTTAGCGTACTGCTTTGAATTGGTATTAACCATTTTTCTGCAAATCGCTCGATCGAATTGACAAATTCTGAATTATTCGTAAATGGATAAATGGACAATAAAAAAAAAATTTGAATGTTCACATTTTATGGAACATCCTGAAAGATTTTGATGGTTAACGAACTGCGGCATTTAGAACCAAGCACGGATCCAGAGGGGTTTGACCCCCCTACCCCTGGAGTGGACGAACCCTAAAATCTTGTGTTTGATAAAAAAATGTTTCGATCGAGAAAATAGAATGAATTTGAGTGTTCGTAAAAATTTATTTTGTTTTCCTTTTTTCTAGTTGCTCATCTTATTTAAGTGAATATTGGAGGGTAATTAGTTACAAAAAAGAAAACAATCTGAATTTTGGAAGTTCCAATTCACACTACCACAGTTGGTGTGGCAACGGCAGAGAGGCCATTTCCTACTCTGAGAAGGTTCAAAACATGGTAAAGAGCTTCGATGGCAGAAGAACGACTTAATGGACTAGCACTACTTCGTATCGTTTTGCAAGAAGTAGAAATAGAAAAATTCCCTTTGCTATTTAGTTATACCTTGGTAATTATTCTCATTAAGTTTTTGTTGTAATAAATCAAATAAACTTCTTGTTTGTGTAAGACCTTATCAGAATTTCATTTTGGGGAAGCTGATTGGTCTCCAAAAAATCAATTGGCGGGTATGTAATCCACTTGACCGTGACCCCCCCCCCTTTCTTGAGAGCTGGATCCGCCAGTGTTTGAAACCGAACCTACCCTGATAATTTTAAGTCTGTAGGACAATTCTCTGGAAAGTTATCGTGTTCACTCACGAACTTCCCCACGGACATAATTGAATTTGACTACGGATTCGTCATCAGTGAGTCGAACCTCATTGTTTGAGACCATTGTATGCTCGAAATTCGAAAAACTACAGACATTTCTTTACGAATCACCATCGTGAATAAAACTAAAAAAATCACTTCGATACATCCAAGACAGACAGAAAGAGCAGAGAGAGAGTGACGGAACGAGTCTCTTCTGATGGGATCAATTAATCGCAAATAAAAATCGAGAGTGGCTGGTACGCTTTTGTGATGAATAATTATCGACCTGGTACGAGGTGAAATTGAACATCATCTCTTTGTGTTTTATTTCTATCCCGACACTGAATGATGCCGATGAATTGATACCGGACTGTCCTGAGAGAGAACCAGTATCAAGTAACATGTCTATTGAAGACCGATTATGATGCGAGTCTTAGTTTTCGGTCGTCCGGCTTTCCGCGAACAGTGATCGATTTATTATGGTTTTCCAAATGGTTTTTGTTCCTCTCTTACGATTAAAATTTGGATATTTTCTGAAAAAGAAGAAATTGCGGAGTCGCCGCATCTTTTTGAGACGCATAAACATTATTATGTCGAACCGAACAATGATTCAATTAGACGAATTGGTTTTCACTGATTTTCCCAACAGTATCTGTTACTCAATAATGCCCAGTTGTTCACTAACTCCTGGAAATCATGAATTAGCGGTTTGGAGTTTTATACCTCTGCTCTTATTTATGGCGACGATAATAATTCGAGCAATGGGTGTCTAATGAGGATTGAGGAGATGTCAGAAACCCGATGAACTACACCATTTCCAAGTGTATTTCAGAAAGCGTCAATTGTATTTCAGAATAGTCAATTGTATTTCAGAATAGTCAATTGTATTTCAGAAAGCGTCACTTGTATTTCAGATTAGTCAATTGTATTTCAGAAATCGTCAATTGTATTTCAGAATATATCATATGTATTCAGAACCCGTCATTTGCAATTCAGAATAGGAATATTATTTTAATTTCCAAATATCCAATTATCTCGATTTCAGTGTGGTTTTGGGGTTGAGGAGGATTTAAATGAACCGTATTTAAAATGACAATTCTGATATATGTTAACGTGCGTACCTATAAATTGAATTTCGAATGACCGATTTCTGAAATTGAATTGACTGATCTGAATCACAAGTGATGTTTTCTGAAATGCAATTGATGATTTCTGATATACAATTGACTAATCTGAAATACAAATGACGCTTTCTGAAATACAATTGACTATTCTGAAATACAATTGACGCTTTCTGAAATACACTTGGAAATGGTGTAGAACAAAATGTAAAAAAGAAAAATTGATCACTTCAATGAATTTTACTGAAAAAAGTGCTTGTATAATGTTAACGTTCAATGTTAATAACTTCATCAGCAATGAAGAAATTATGAGAATTTTTTATTTGACGCCATTTCCAAATTTTTTCTAATAACTCGAAAAAGGTTTGATTTAGAAGGTTGCGATTTTCACCGAATGCATTCTCTCGAAAATCGAGCCGGAAAATGTGCCACTCATTTTGTTCTAGATCATCGGGTTTCTGAGATCTTCTCACTAGACAATGAATTAGGACACCAGGTACATTCTAATTGTTCATGAAATATTTTACAATACTTAGTCATACTCATTTATACGTTGATTTCATATCATATATCAATTTTTTCAAACTTCTTTAGTGGCAGTTGGAAAATTAACCATGCTTCTTACATCAATGTTGATTTCTCTCGAAAACGGTCTACTTTGGAGCATTTGACCAGAAGGAACTATTTTATGCACAAAACATCGGCAATTTGAATGGGCCCCTCCAAAAATCATGCTTATTCCATTAGCGTAGAAGTTGGATAGAAAACACCTACTAACCCTTCAGAAACCCTCACCGTAAGTAATAATTCGTAGAAAAGTCATAGTATTATTGCAGTACTCTCCAATCACAAATCATTAATTATTTACTAATTTTCAATAAAAAAACAGTACAACCATTTCTACTCTTAGACACATCGCTGAAAAGGTAATTAAATCACCTTCCATTTTATCACAATCCATATATTATTATACGAACAAATTTAGTAAAGGGACCGTAGGGGGTGTGAAGTATCAAATTCGAAAAACATAGGGTAGATTTCTTTCGGATTAAAAATTGACAGGTGCGAGGATTTTATTTGATAACTCTTCGTACAAGAATTATCGTAGAGTAACGTTACTCATCTGACACGATGTATATTCGTGATATAAGGAAACGAAAATATTTTCAAAAATAGGAAACCATAATGTATGTTTTAGTCGAAAAAATAATATTCATTCAATTTGTTGTTGACCCCCTTATATTGGTATATTACATTTTCTAAAATCACGGAAGACAACTTTCGAAAATCACCTTTTTCTTCGTTTGTAAAAAGGTTGAAGGAGGTTATATGAAAATAATTTAACAGAAAAAAAAATTAGAATACATCAGATGATTCGCACTTTTATGAAACACCCTATGTACCGGGTGTCCTAAATTCGTTGTCTAGTGAAGGGATTTCAGAAACCCGATAAGCTAGAACAAAATGTAATAAAGAGATATTGATAACTTCAATGAATTCTACTGAAAAAAGTGCCTGTTTAATGTTTTGGTTTCATGATTATAACTTCAGTAATAAAGAAGTTATGAGAATTTTTCATTTGACGCCATTTTCCAATTTTCTCTAATAGCTCGAAAACGGTTTGACTTGGAAGGTTGCGGTTGTCACCAAATTAATACTCTCAAAAGTCGAGTCCAAAAATGTGCCACTCATTTTGTTCTAGCTCATCCGATTTCTGAGATCCCTCCACTAGACAACGAATTTAGGACACCCGGTACATTCAATATTTCATAATAGGCCAAGCAATAAAGATATTTCCTTGACAAAAATACTACCTGGAAGCCACCTGTGCCATTCCGAGCAGGACAGTCCGTAGTTTATTCCCACCATGTTTTAAACACGAAAATGCCATTTTGTTATTAACAAAAAACAACAAAAATACGCGTTCTTTTTAGTTTTTTCGTTGCAGAATGGAAACTATTGATGCAGTGAAAACGTTGCAATGGGATGAATTGTAGAGACATTGTGAAGAGAATGATGGGTCAAACGATCCGATCGAATAATTAAAACTGGAGAAAAGCGGAAAAAACCGGAAAATTGCGTGTTTTTTTTTTAACTCATAACTCTGCCATTTTGCAATATTAAGAACTGAGATGTGTGCCAAAATTGGATTCGGTCGGATAAATAGTTTTCACATAATTCCCATTTGAATTTTTTTTGGACATATTTTCGCGGAGAGATGGAAGCGTTTGAGGTCGTCCGATTGAAATTAAAAAAATTGATTTGGAAAGAAGACGTAATCAGTAACAAAACGTCTATTCTGATTTTTCAATAAAACGCGTTTAAGTGTGTTAAAAACTAGTGAGAACATGAGGGAAAACGACCGACCAAGCGAGAGTGGTCGAGTGGTGAGGGAATGAGCGAATCGAGGGGAAACGCCGCGGAAGCCAACGGTCGCCGAGTTTAAGAATTGTTGCGCGGACAGCGCACCAAATTTTGTACACATATACTTTTGCCCTCGATTCGGTTATTTCCTCTCCACTCGACCACTCCCGCTTGGTCGGTCGTTTATCATGTTCTCACTAGTTTTTAACACACTTAAACGCGTTTTATTGAAAAATCAGAATAGACGTTTTGTTACTGATCACGTCTTCTTTCCAAATCAATTTTTTAATTTCAATCGGACGACCTCAAACGCATCCAGCTCTCCGCGAAAATATGTCCAAAAAAAATTCAAATGGGAATTATGTGAAAACTATTTATCCGACCGAATCCAATTTTGGCACACATCTCAGTTCTTAATATTGCAAAATGGCAGAGTTATGAGTTAAAAGAAAAAACACGCAATTTTCCGGTTTTTTCCGCTTTTCTCCAGTTTCAATAATTCGATCGGATCGTTTGACCCATCATTCTCTTCACAATGTAATTCTCTACAATTCATTCCATTGCAACGTTATCACTGCATCAATAGTTTCCATTTTGCAACGAAAAAACTAAAAAGAACGTGTATTTTTGTTGTTTTTTGTTAATAACAAATGAAAAATGGCATTTTCGTGTTTAAAACATGGTGGGAATAAACTACGGACTGTCCTGCACGGAATGGCACAGGTGGCGTCCAGGTAGTATTTTTGTCAAAAAACTAATCATTTGTAGCTCTGTTGCTTGGCGTATAAAACATTTAACAATAGTCATACTCATTTACACGTTGAGTTCATATCTACATTCACCATCTTTCATCGAGTGCCATATCCGTGACTTATTCATCATGCAGAAAAAAAATAAGATCAAAGATATGAAAATGGTTATCGGTTCAAAAATACCGACAACATTCATGACGTCAGCCGAAAGTACGTATAAAATAGAACGTACTGGGAACTTCTAACGCTGTGACCAGACACTTCGAATGCTTTTACCATAACTTGTCACGTTATACCGGGTATTGATTTCACGTCACATTTAATTTCAATCAAATTAGAGTATCGATAGGTTATTTCACGATTTTCTTGTGAGATTGAAGCCGACTTAGGGCACGGTTCGTTCGAGTCGTGCTGTATATCTCGAGCTGAATTTTAATGGAAATAACGTGGGTGTGCTTTTGACGTAGTGGAAAATTCTTTGAGAGCTTTCTCGAAGGGAGGTATTGGAAATATTTCAAGATTCAGGGAAATTATATATAATTTTGTCGCCTGATCAATTAGGTGGGTTGTGTGAATGTTCCTTCGTTCTATGCTTTTGATATTGCTATTGAAATTGTTGTTGATTGAACATTTATTGGATTGGATTATTATTTGGACTATCTCCACACCGAAGGTTATGTTCAATCCATATTTCAATCAGCTTTCTTTAAAATAAGGAAATATTTGTTGAATTCTCGGCAAATTAATCACGTTGATTAGGTATTTCCGTGAAAAAATCATCAATGATTGATTGGCAAAACATTGATGTGCCATGAATCATTCCATTGGTGATATGTTTCGGTTAAGGTTTATTGAATTGTTGAATGATTTTAGTTGATATTCTGATTGGATTTAATTAGAAGTTTTTCAGACCTACAGATGCTGCACTTCTTCGGAAAAAATAAAAAAATTAGGTTAGAAGAAAATGCATTCATTTCGCAATAATTATTCAATGAACTTATTTGCCAGCGATAAGTAATTGTTCAAGACAATTTTTCGATAACTTAATAAAGGAGTTGATTACAAGATTTTTCTGTTAACCTCCTTATAAATTAAAAATGAATTCTTGATTGAAATACATTCATATTGATATTATACATAACAGAGATACGTTTGACACAATTTAAGTTTCTCTGTTTCAGAAAATTTTCACATTATTATTCGTATAAATACTTCATGTTTTTTGATTTGACAGTCATACATTAGAATAAGGTAAATCATGCATTAAAATGGGTCATTTTTGTCCAATTTCATGACCTCCTGAACTATTATCGAGGTCGATAAAAAAATCATTTAACTTTGTTCTTCAGATCAAGATCCAAATCACATTTTGATTATCTTAGTTCTATGATTCATTTTAGCGTTTCCTTTTAATCAGAGAAAAGTATTTCCAAAAATTTTCAAATTATGTCGGCAAAGTTTTAGTCACGTATTTTTGCGAATATATTTGAATTTTTGGATTTTGATCAGCTGTTTTGTGGATATTTGATTTTCTCACTACTCACAAATATATTTTTAAAATGATTTCTATACGCTGTGAATTACTTCTAGTCCGGTCTATTTAGACCAAAAAATGAGAGTGAAGTTACATAAAGTCCCAACAAGCTGAATTTCTGTGAAGTTGTTCAAAACATAATTATAAACAATGTCTGAAAGTTCCTCATCATTCCCCTGTGAGGAAAAAATTTTATTCGAGGTCAAATGTCAAAAAAATGAGTTTTTCGCGATTTTCAGCAAAACGGTAAGTTTTATCATAAAAGTACCTCAGACAAAAATTGTAGATCATAAAATTATCTATATAAAATGTATCAATACTTGTTTTCTTACGAGCCACCCTTTCTGAGATATAACGATAGCGCGTAGTTATAACTTTTTGAATCGTTATATCTCAGAAACGGTGGCTCGTAAGAAAAAAAGTATTGATAAATTTTTTATAGATAATTTTATGATCTACACTTTTATGATAAAACTTACCGTTTTGCTGAAAATCGCGAAAAACTCATTTTTTTTGACATTTGACCTCGAATAAAATTTTTTCCTCACAGGGGAATGATGAGAAACTTTTAGACATTGTTTATAATTATGTTTTGAACAGCTTCACAGAAATTCAGCTTGTTGGGACTTTATGTAACTTCGAATGTCTAAATAGACCGGACTATTCCTAAAAATATGCATTTATCTTCAAAAGATTCGTTTTTTCGTTCTCTTCGTTTTTTTCGTTTTTTATATGGTATTAACATTTTTACGTCCACTTCAAAATAAAGCTCAGTATACGAAATTGATCAATAATAACCCATTTTATTGTGTTGTTTCTCCTGTTTTGATATATGTAATTGTCATGGGCAACTGAACATAATTGAAGTATTCAGAAGAAATACGAATACGTTACAAATCTACTGAAACACAGAAATTTAAATTACATCAAATGTATCACTCACACTGAATGAAATTTGATTTCCATCAAGAATTTATGTTAAATTCATGAGGTGGTCGACGAAGAAATCTTGTAATAATCAATAACTGTTATTCATCTCCTAAATACGTAGGTAAGTTTTGAATGAGTTGCAAAATCTAAACCAAGGAACATTTTTCGGAAACGAATAAAATAGAAGAGAAAGCTCTCAAAGCAGTTCATTTTGTAGTTCTTCAGAAAATACGCGCTTTTGAAATTGGCCTTATGTACCTATTCCATCTAACCTAATGGTCGATTGAGACTCCACCAATGAGTGTCAAATAGGATGATATTCAGTTCTTACAAGTTAAATGTTCAGTTACTAATTTCTGTTTAAATGACAGTAAGTTAACATCATCATTCTACCAAACTGATGTAGTGAAATGAAAGAATGTGAATCTTTCCATTAATTAATAGGTGCGAAGTCTTTTCTGAATAACATGCGAATCATTTCATTCTAGATTCATATTTGGTAAACCCATGAATCATAGAGAGTATATACAGGCCATCCCACGAGAAACATTTCATATGCAGTCTTAATGCTTTCATTCAGGGTGTTCAATACACTCATCCGAATAAAATTTGTCTCTTTTCTTTATCTTTTCTATATATTGAGCTGAAGTCACAAAACTTGGTGAGAATAATTTGAAAATAAAGTCACAAATTTCAGAATTATTTCCACCCTGAATGAAGAAAGGAAAAACTTGTAAAGATAAAAGGTTTATGAATGAATTGTGTTTTTGCGTCATATTTTTCGAAAGGAAAAAGTTTTTTTTATCTTGGCGGTTGATTATCACAACTCCTTATCATATTTCAGGCTTGAAAAATTTCCAAATTTTTTTCTTTTATTGACCACTAATATTTATCAAGTTTCGGGTTTTTATTGAATATATAGAAAAAATGAACATGAGAAACGATGTTTTCTATTGATCTTCGGAAGGGTGTAAGTTTCTCGGAAGGAGATTTTCCATGAAAAGTATTCAAAATACCTACCCATCTTAATTTTCATTTACAGAATAACTCTTAAGATTTTTTCGCTGTTTTTCAGATACACCCTGTATACAGTGTGTTGGGGCATGACTTAGCGATAATTTAGGGGCATCAAATATACCTAATATTATCGACAAAATCGCCGACAATCGGAAGTTAACCCCCTTAATTTTGGAGTAACTCTCATTTTAAATTTACTTTTTTATTTTCGTTGGCCCTTCCAAATAATATCGATTTCTTTGTACACAAACGTCCTACAGATGTGGAAAAAATGTTTTTTGAAAGATGATACTACAACATTTTATTAAAGTTGAACAGTACGAGGAAATTTAACTTTGAATTGCCATAAAAAAATCTTTCAAAAAATTTTAGTTAAAAAAATTTACTAATTTTCTTAGTAAATCCGCAATAGTACAAGAACTAGCACATTGAAGTATAATTTTTTTTCGATGATTCAACGGGCAAGGTTATTAGCTACAAAACAACACCTACATCATTTCTATGAGTTATATAATTGGAGAATTGCTGTTCAAACATGACCACTACGCGAGCGCCCCAAACTTTTTTTGTTGTTACAGGCCGTCATGAAGGCCACTGCCTGTCTACAAAGCAGAGGTGGCCATTTAGAGCAATTTTTATTATTGAATCATCAAAAAAATCGAAGTACAGTACTGAGTTTTATTTATTTTATCAATTTTCATAAGGGTCATGTTCGAACAGCAATGAATTACTTTCTAATTATGTAACTTACAGAAATTATGTAGGTATCGTTTTGTAGCTAACATATTTGCGTGTTAGCTCATTGATAAAAAATTATACTTCAATGTGCTCGTTCCTGTACTATTGCGGATTTACTAAGAAAATCATTAATTTTTTTTGATAAAATTTCAAAAAAAATTATGACATTTCTAAGTTAAATGTTTCCATATTGTTCCACTTCAATAAAAGGTGGTAGAATCATTTTTCAAAAAACATTTTTTCCACATCTTTAGGACCTTTATGTCCCAAAAAATTGGTATTATTCGGAAGGGTCAACTAAAATAAAAAAGTAAATTAAAAGTGGAGGCCACTCCAAAATTGAGGGGTAAACTCTCCAATGTGGGTTTTTGTCGATAAATTAGGTATATTTGATACCCTTAAATTATCGCTAAGTCATGACCAAACACACTGTATATAGCAGAAGTATTTGTGTTCTTTGTGAGATGGCACTCGATATTACAGAAAGTAGTTTCTCAGATTCTATAGATGTTAAACAAATTGTTCACCTTCCACCATAATAGAAATGGAATATCATCCTATTTCAGCTGCATTGTCGGTAATCTCAACTTTACCCTAAATAGTAACAACTCTAGTAGGTAGGTACTCTACAACGAAGTACACTATCGCAATTTCCTAAAAAACATAACCTACTCTATATAAGTGGGATCTATATCTTACACCCAACACTCTGGTAGCTCGTACAATAATAACCTATTCTCTCTACCACTACCACTATCATAACTAATAACTGGGTAGATGCGACAACGTTGCACTTACCTGGTCCTGTGTAGATCGTAGTAAGCGTGAAACAAACAAAATAAAGCGCAATCAGGCTAAGTCAGTCAGTTGGCTTTGAGCCGGTGATATAGAAAGTTGGACATAGATGACAACACTCTTGAGTGGATAAGTGACAATATAGTTCTTCGTTAACTGGTAAGTAGTTTCTCTTCTATGAATTAATTGCGGCGTTTAAAGAGATGACACAGAAATGTATAGGCAGTATCATTCGAGGAGACCCTATTATTTTTGTGTTTAGTCGCATTATATTATATTTATTTTATTTAATCTCAGATAAATTTGACGATTTTAAATGAACACAAGAATTAATAGAAATCCATATAAGTTTTAATAAAAAAATAGAGACAACATTGATAAATATTCGATACCAACTTTCACTCAAAATAAATGTTACGTTTATTCCAAATGTTATTGAGCTTTTTTATTACCAATATCATGTCTCTACTTTTGAAATTTCGAGTAAAGAAATTTTCCGAAATTATTACTGTATACGCTATGTTGTGGAAAACATTGTTATGTCTTGGAGCCTTTAGTACAACTTGTTCGATAGAAAATTTCCTCAAGATGTTTAGAATACATTTAACAAGTTAGCATCATTGTTCACGTGAACTCACTACAGTCAGAGAAGTGTTAAACCCATTCGGTTTTTTGAATTTTTCGTAAACTTTCTATTGATCACGTCCACGTTGACATTTGAAACTTTGATCAGTAATACGGGTTATGTGCAGAAAAAATTTGGGCGAAAATAGTATTATTTCAAGATTTAGTGAAAATAAGTGTAACTAGATCTAACCTCAGTAGTATTTTTTTCATTTCAAATATATATTGAAGACTATCTTGCATACAAGACAGTTAGAAGTTATTAATGTATGCTCAGTTATTTCTTGATTATATTATTTATTAAATGCTAGGTTTATCTACTCAGTACTCTGAATAATTGTTCATATGAGTATTTCATGTAAGTTCATGTAAGTATTTTTAATCAGATAAGAATATGTATTCTGTTTGATTCAATCTACATTGAATTAATCAGTTTCTTCTCTTCCATTCGATTAGTTCGAGATTTGCTAACGTAGAATCTATTAAAAATATCACTATTCAGGCAAGTTCCATTCATTTCGATAAAACAAGCTGTGAAGTAGATATTCCTATAGCTGACGACTCGAAATTGGAACAGAAAATGAAAAGAATGCTTAATTGGGAAGGTTTCCAATAAAAACAGTTATAATATAATAAAATGTAACCATAAATCTTTAAAGAAGATAGATTATAGCACGATTTTGCTCTACAAGGAACATTGTTTATTATAGAATAATTTACTGTAATCTTGGAAATATTCTTTTTTCCTGTTACTATAATCGTATTAACGATTCTGTCGAGTTTTTTTACATTTGGAGATTATCTTCGATCGACTGATCTCAATCATAATTGCATCAAGTTTTTGTTCTTGCTCGTCATTCAAATGAAATAAGATCGTCACAGCTCGTCGAGTACCTTGTTTTGCTCCAGCAAATTTTATGATGTAATTTTGGATGTAACCTCGGAGACGTTGTTTTTAATATATTCTTCCTTCCCAATTAGATTGTGTTCATTTTAAATGATATATTTTGTTCTGTTAATGTGTAGAGTTCTGTTAATGTGTAGAGTATACAAACTTTGGCACTTCCACAGGGATTTACCTTATTCGTGGAGAAATAGTGTATATTTAAGATTTTGTTCTAATTTTAAGATGATACCAAAATATTTTTCGATTTCTGTCCTTAGCAGTATTCTATTTCTCGACTATTCTAAAATCCGTTTATTCATTCTCAACATAGTAAAGGTGTTTCAAATTTCGCGTTTTTTTCAAAAATGAATGAAATACATAAAGTCCGTTCACGAAAGGTTGAGCTGTCGGTTGGCCATGGAAATTTGACATATTCCACTGCGTATATTAAAATTTTAGATTATGTTATTTATTTTCTTGTCAGATTGAGACGCAATGTTGTCAATATTGCATAGAATTAACTGAAAACTAGCAAGCTCGTCAGACGGGGCCGGGTACATTCGGCAACGTTGACTTTTTTCATCGTTATGACAGCAAATAATGCCAACTTCAGATAAATAAACAAACGCCTACTATGCGCTCAAGCTTTCGTGAACGGACTATATGTAATTTTTTAATGTTTCTAATGATCTAATGGCTTTAGTTGATGTGTTATTCGAACCTTATATATGCCTTCAGAGATAAATACTTGTGTACAATACGTCATGTTGTGAACCCACCAAGTCCAATTTGTTGTGGACGTCGTCTAATGGACTTTTCAGGGTCTTTAGCAACACTTTCAAGAACCAAATCAATATTTTCTTGTGAACAACCGCTACGACTGAGTTTTTCACTTTTTCGATTTTCTACCAAAACAGTTTTCATAATTCGACGAATAGTGCTTTCAGATGGTCGATTCACATAATTCACGTAATTTTCTTAAAATGTTTATTATAAAACGCTGGTTTTCATAAAATAATTCAATAATTTGAACGCGTTGTGGTTTCGTATACGCAGCCATCTATATTTTATTTATATTTGAAAGAAATCGTGCCAATTCGAAACACCCTTTATCTGCTCAACGCTTTTTCTAAAAATACTAGGAAGTTATGCGACCCCATTAATAAATTATTTTTCGAAACTCCAAGTTCGTATTTTGAATTGGAACGTGTAGTTTCAAAGCTCATTCAAAATGTCACAACAAACGAATGCATATAGGCGAGTACACAATTTGGCATACCTAATTGACGAGAAACTCATCGAACTCTACTTTTTGTGCAGGAAGTTGTGTAGAATAATTTAATTGTTATGGAATATATGTCTGAAAAATGATTCGGCTTTTATTCTGAAACGGTACATTTGCTCGAAATGTACAATAGTATAATTCTAATAGCCAGGGTCAAAAATTTGCATCCAATGCATATTACATATTGAGAAAAAAGAAGGAATAATTTCAAAAACATTCATAGTTTTCGTAGAACTGGCAGATTTGCCAGTCCAAAATGATTTGGCAACAGTCACGATTTTTTGATTCATCTATTTCAAAAATTGAATAGTAGAGGGTTTTTCAATAAGAGGTGTTAATTTGAGATTCAAAGAAAAATGCCATTTTTAAATATAAATGATTAGATGTTTA
Source organism: Propylea japonica (assembly GCA_013421045.1). Taxonomy (NCBI): domain Eukaryota; kingdom Metazoa; phylum Arthropoda; class Insecta; order Coleoptera; family Coccinellidae; genus Propylea; species Propylea japonica. The sequence goes on along the minus strand of JACDNR010000307.1, from coordinate 18,331 downwards.
TTTCATTATAAAGAAGAAGCTATGCCGTTAATAGTGGAAAATAACATCAGGCAAATGACCACCACGACCACGCTTACAGGATCATATCCTTTCAATCAAATTTTCCATAACCATATCGCAAAGTGGTTGCCCTATGTCCTCGATAGCCACACGAATTCCATCTTTGAGGTTTTGAATCTACGCTGGGCTATTGGCGTAGACCTTCTCTTTTACGTGGCCCCAAAGGAAGAAGTCGCAAGGTGTTAAAACAAAAGTTTCTGTGTCCAATTGTGATCACCTCTTCGAGAGATAACACGGTCCGGAAACTCTTCCTGCGAAAGATCAATGGTTTCGTTGCTTGTGTGGCAGCTTCAAACGTGACAGATACCGACATAGCGGGCTATTCAAAATAACACCTCTTATTGGAAAAACTATAATAATTCATCACACACATCAATACGTCTAAAGTTACTTGTAAAGAAAAACAACGAGATGAAAAAGATAAAAAAAAAAAGTGTTGCTTAGAACAGGAACTCCACGAGTTCACTAATGCCCAATGCGTGTTGAATAAACAAAAATAAAAAAATTATTTTCCAGTCAACAAGACTAACATTTCAATCGCTCATTACGATGAAACATAAACAACAAATGAGTAGCTATGGGAACCTGTGCGTCACAAATCGAATGAAACAACAATAAAGAGCAACTTTCTCCCACATTACCGCAATCTTCAGGTTAATATCGAATAAGTACATCGTCTTATTGTGAAATGAGGAATAATGAAGATAATGAACCCAAGAAACTCGGACTTGGGTCTTATTTTCATCGTCCTAGCCAGGTGTCTGGTGCATTTTATTGTGATAGCATACACCTGTTGGTTTCACTGTCAGTTCAACCAGTTCATTATCGTTGGATGTACGGGGAAACTTTTTTTATTTGGATTTCATCGTGGGAATTTTCATATTTTTACTTATTAACAAGGTACAATTTGTACAAATTTTTCATTTGATTTATGTTTTTACTAGCTTTTACCCGCGACTTCGTCCGTGCGCCTACCGACCCTCTAAGTTAGAAAAGTGATCAAATACTAACTTGAAGTCTTAGTAACACTCAGTTAAAAAAAAAAAAAAAAAATCATTTCAGTAGCTATAGCGTCATTGGCGTCATGCGCTTCTTGACACGATCACGCTAGATTTCCGCGGGAATGAGGTATTTTCCCGACGTAAAAAGTAGCCTGTGTCCGTGCCTAGAATTCTATCTTTATATAACCAATTATAAAAATCCGTTCAGATGTTAAGGCGTGAATGAGGTAAACTTTTAAAACAAACGATTAAAAATCACTACCTTAATTAGTTTTCTGCCTACTGCGTACGCCTCAAGTACGATAGCATGAATATTAATAGCCCATATCCTTTTCTAGGTTACTATCTATCACCTAACTAAATTTCATCAAAATCCGTTCAGCCGTTAGGCATGATAGAGCAAAACTCCCTGCAAAAACCATAAAAAAATCACTAACTCAATTCAGTTTTCTGCCTACCTCCTACCCCCTAAGTACGATGACGTGATCATTTGATCTTATATCCGTTTTTAGGTAACCATCTATTACCTTACTAAATTTCATCAAATCTGTTCAGCCGTTTAGACGTGAAAGAGCAAAAGTCCCAACAAAAACGACTAAAAATCACTAACTCAATTTAGTTATCTGCCTACTGCCTACCCCCTAAGAACGATTGCGTGATTATTTATAGCCTATGACCATTTCTAGATTATCATCTATCACCATACCAAATTTCATCAAGATCCGTTCAGCCAGTTAGGCGTGAAAGAGTAACAGACAGACAGACAGACAGACAGAGTTACTTTCGCATTTATAATATTAGTATGGATTTCTGCTTTCTTCAAATTGGCGATTCCTGTGTTGCAATCTTACAACCTGAAATAGTTATTTAATCAACTAGGTTATTAAAAACAGCGACTAATGGTCAAGATATTTGAGAGAGTTCGAGACCATTAGTCGCTCGATTAATAACCGAGTTGATTACAAGATTTTTTCGACGATCTCAATACGAATTGTGTATGAATTCTAAATTTAAATTCATTCTCATTTTGGATATCGATTGAAATATAATCTGAGAGGATTCAGAATTTTTAAAAAACTTTATAGGTTTTTACTTCCAGTTTCTGAAACAGAAATAATTAAAAATTAATTAGGATGAAGTGCTCCTGCGAAAATTTTTGCACTTATTTGTCAGGAGCAAATTGGTTTTGGAAAAATTGTTGCCTAACAGTAAAACTAAAAAAAAATGAAAATGATAATGTAACGTTTCAGAGTCTATATCAGACACCTTCTTCAGAAAAACTTGTAAAATCTTCAGAATTGTGTGTTTTCCATTTGCAGTCTAATTGTGACATTGAAAGTTGTCAATGATCTATTCCAATAGAACAATTGGCCAAATTATCTACTTCATTTCACAAAATACATGTGGATTCCTTAATTTCATCAGGTTCCGTCATTAGGATCTTTGTGTTGTTCCAGTTCATCATATGATCTCCGCTATTTGAACATACATGATCAGCGATTTGTGATCTTGTAATGTATTTTTGATTTTCTTATGTTCCCGTTTTCTTATCACTAAAGGTCTTGTTGTCTCTCCTGTATAATATTTTCCATATATACAGGGCATATTTTAAACACATTTTTTTATTTTTGTGTCTCATTCATTGGTTTCGTTCTGGTTGAAATGGATCTCAAATCATTTTGTGTTTTGAAAACAGTTTTTATGTTGAATTTGGAACCAATTCTTCTTATTTTTTCTGAAAGGCTAGGAATATAAACAAAGTTGATTTTTCTTGACGGTTTTCTGTTTGTACCTGATCATCATTAGAATTTTGATTAGATATTTTTCGTTCTAAATTTTAAATTGTTCTTTCTATAAAATTATTAAATTTTCCTTAATATTTATGTTTCAGAGACTGGTAATGAAAACCTATAAAGTTTTGCAGACATTCTCATTTTGCACAAGACTTACATTTGACATAATAAATGTATCTATGTTCCAGTGAGGTTTTTAAATTTCTGGTAGTGCATCTGAGCATTAAAATGGGTCATAAATGATCAATTTCGTATACTTAAGATCACCTTTCATTTTGAGATCGACGGAAAAATTTGTTTTTGAGATAAAAGCCGAAACTATCATAAAGGTTATTTCAAGTCTATTTTTATGGTATAACTATTCGATTTTATCATGGCTTTTCCTTGTTAAGGTTGAGGAAACGAAACTAACTCTTTTTTAAGATCAGAATAAGCAAATGTTCATATTACTCTTCATTGAAAATATATTTTGCTCTTCTCTCTGCTAATGTTTGGCTGAATTTGTTGGAACATAATCGAGAAAAAAAAACAGAAGACAGGCCAAACAACGAAGAGCGAAAAATAAGTAATATAGAAATCGTCAACTAGAGTAAATTTCATTAAAAATCACTCCGTGTTCGATGTAAAGTAATAATGATTAATCATTTGCCTTTAGGAAGTCATCAATTTATTATTCATAGTTTTATCAACAAGGATACTGAAAGGAACTATATTATGAAATCCTCTGCTTTCATATGATCCTTCGAAAAAACCAGTGTTGATGAAATCTTTTAATTTGTTTATTACCTATAGAATTAAATGATAATATGATAATCAAGCATTTGAATTCTAACGATATATTACACAATATTAGATATTATACGTATTTTGAAGTATGTATATCATGGTTTGTGGAATATCGACAGTTGATCCAACTAGTAAGTATGGAAGAGTAATAAAGGCATTCCATACTTGGAACTCACCCTGTATAGTCCATTCACTTTCATAAAATCAATCGGCCTGTCTTAGAAGTTTGGTAAATTTCACTATGTTCATGAAAATTTTGGAGATTACTGTTATTTCCTGTCTAATGACCAAGCAACGTTGTCTGTATTACATATACCTAGTATAATTACATATTTCTTACAATATCAATTTGTTTCGGAAAATTGGTGGATTGAAAAGATATTATGTGATTCTAATTAATCCGAAAACCCGGAGAAAGTTGAAGAAAATTACGTTACGATCTCTCTCTTGAATTGAAAACTTGGTCAATCAATGAAATGTATAATTTTCGTTGTCTCATGAATTTGACATATGAATAGATGAAATATACCTACTTAGGATAAAGAGTTGATCGGAAGAATTAGTCTATGGCTTTTTTGAGTCCGGAATTGACAAAATTACAACTTATTATATATACAGTGTGGAACAGCCAAATGGAATAAATTCGACGTGTTAGGAAAAACGCTTGGACACGTCGATTTGTATTTTTAGATCCGCATTAAAAAAAAAATTATATAGGGTGGGTCATGTGACAGGGGCCGATACCAACTTTCGGATTTTTAATGCAACCCCTTGTATATTATTAGTTTTTTGAATTCTTCAGAAAATTCTAAACATAATTCATGTACAATGTCCCATACCTATTTCAACTGTTTCGGAAATTAAATATACGGTGTTTTCAGATGTATTTCGAAAATTAACCTCAAAAAAAATTATTTTATTTCACAAATAATGTAAAAAAACAAAAAAAAACATTAATTTCAATGAAAGAAAGGTTTTTTTTGGTTTATTCACATTATTCGTGAAATAAAAGAATTTCTTTTTAAATGTTAATTTTGTAATACATCTGAAAACAACTAATATTTCCGAAAAGTTGGATAAAGGTATGGGAAATTGTACATGAATTATGTCTAGAATTTTTTGAAGACTCCAAAAAACTAATAATATACAGGGGGTTGTATTTAAAATAAGAAAGTTGATATCGGCCTCTGTCACATGACACACCCTATAGTTATAGTTTTTTTTAAATACGCAACTAAAAATACACATCGGCGTGTCGAAGCCTTTTTCTCAACATCTTTTTCACATCGATTACTTATTACTTAAAATTTTATCATCATTTTTCTCCAAAAAAATTATCAGGTGTTGCTTTGGCAACTTATAACTTATGATGATTTCGAATCGACTTTATGTTGAAAATTCAATGGAAATGAACCACTGGAATTTTTTTGAGGTATAATAAGAATACCTCAACGTGAGCTGTATATGATTATGTTGTTTGATCGTTATTTACATGCAAGTTTGGTTTTTTTACGTTCGAGCCTTCTGTTGGTGAAGAAATTTTGAAATGTTCGTATATGTAAGAAAATAGTTTTTCTTTAAATAATTTTCTTAAAATTGTTTTCAAATCATTTTAATGAAATAACCCAAATAAATATTCATAAAAAGAAACAGTAACAAACTGGCAAGTTTGTTAAGTTTTAATGGATCTCGAAGCCTGTTGTATCCTAAAGTTCTCCTTCAAAATACATCCATTTCCTGAGGAAATTTATAGCGTACAGGCAGGCCATGGGTCGAAGGAAAAAAACAAAATTACCAATTCGAAGCACGTTTTTCTAGGAAGTTGAAATGACCCCTTGTTTTCAACTGTTCTCAAGGTCTTTCGGGTAATATAGCATCACTTGTCCAGAATATTTAATATTCATATTTATTTGTTACTTCAAATATCAATGACACTGGATCGTATATATTACAAGAGGAGACGGCTGAAAAGTATCCATTGAATGTTGAGTTGAAGGAATAAGAAGAAAATTGGTAGGAAATTTTCACGATTTTGTTTATATCTTTATTGAAACTGGTATCAGGCATTTCTTTCGAAAAACAGTCTGCAGAAAGCAACTTTAGCATGTGCAAAACTTTATCAGGATCACATTACTGAAAACTGAGCGAAATATCCCTATAACTACTTAAAAGCTAATTTTGTTGATTGTGTGGAGAGTGAAAAATTTTTGTACAAAGGGATTTTCCTCTGAGCTTAATTTAAATAAAAAGATGTTCGGTTCTGTTTATTTCATTATCCTTGAAAATTTGATAAACTTCTTGATCCACTTCTTTATACAAATTGAGCAATAATGAATTCAATTTGTTATAAAAGGTAACTCTAGTAGTTTTTTCATTTAATGACAAAAAATAGTTATTCAATCAACTAGGTTATTAAAGACAGCAACTAATCAAGATATTTTTTCAATAGTTCGAGACCATTAGTCACTAGATTATTAACCGAGTTGATTACAAGATTTTTCCACCGATCTCAATACGAATTGTGTATAAATACTTGATTGAAATACATTCATATTTTGCATAAGACATGCATTTGACAAATATAAATATTTACGTCTCTATGTTCCAGTAGAGTTTTGATATTTCTGGTAGTGCTTCTGAATATTTTGTGTACGGTTGCCATGAGGATTGCACATTAAAATGGCTAAAAAAATTGAGCATTGAAATGGGCCATTACTGCTCAATTCAGTACACATTGAAATCACCTTTTATTTCGGGGTCGGCGGAAAAAAACTGTAAATATTAGCATAATGATTTTCATTACTAGTGAATATACAAGAGGAAAAAGGTTCATAAACGTATGGAACCGCAGACGATGCTTTTTCTAGATACAAGGTGTAAACGTTTGTATTTCTTCCACAGTGTTTCCATGTCACAAGATTACCAACTGAAATTTGGTATAGACAAGAATTTCACTCTGTAGATTTGCAATCTGAATTGGCACGTCAAGAGGTGAATTTCAATTCGTATCATATGAGGAAAAAATATTTCAAAAAAATGAAACTTTATCACCTATTTTCTCGAAATCAAAACGTTTCAGTCCCATATTTATGGTCCTGTTTTTTCAAAATGATTCAAGGATGTACCTTCAATTTAGCATCAATGATACAAATTAACTCTTCCATAGTATGTTCTCTCGAGATCAAGAAATGTAAAATAAAATAAAACACACTATTATTGTTTATTAAAATCTTCGGCTATCGATTTTGGAATTATTCCATCATAAGGCCAGCTGAAAGTATACAAATGTAGAAACATGTATTTATTTAGGTGAGAGTATGCAACTTACTGTCTTGAATTAAAATGAACAGAAACTGTTTAAAAACATTAAAAATATTAAAAACGGTTCTCCTCTGTCAGAATTGTTAAATTTTACATAGGAATGACAACTCGTAATGTAGAAAAAAGATTCAAAGAACACAAAAGAAATCAACCCCATTCCGCTTTAGGCACCCATTTAAACGATACCGGACATCATATCACATTAGATAATCTAAAAATACTTCATAAAGAAAATAACTACCATAAAATAATATTACTCGAACAACTAGAAATTTTAAAAATAAAGACAACCAATTTTTACTTAATGATAATATAGAATTCGACAGAAGAAGTATTTTTAAACTCATAGATTCTTAAAAAACAACAATAAATAAAATTCAAAAATTCCCGCCACCAATAGACCACAGATAATAACATATTAGATATCACATTTCGCACATATCCTATAGTTCCAGATTCAGTTGACATTCCCACAAGAAAGATATATCGATAATAAAGGTTGACTAAAATTCAAAAATTTTAACAATTCTGACAGAGGAGAAACGTTTTTAATATTTTTTAGGTTTTTAAACAGTTTCTGTTCATTTTAATTCAAGACAGTAAGTTGCATACTCTCACCTAAATAAATACATGTTCTACATTTGTATACTTTCAGCTGGCCTGATGATGGAATAATTCCGAAATCGATAGCCGAAGATTTTAATGAACAATAATAGTGTGTTTTATTTTATTTTACATTTCTTGATTAGCATCAATGAAGTAGTTTCAGGGAAATTATTTATCTGCCTATATTTAGACTTTTTACTCTCGTACTCCATGCTCTTTGATTGCTCCAATTTTCCACCAGCAAACTATCCGGGTAGAAAATAATTAATAAGTAAACACCGTCGGACAGTGGCGTACGTCGTTTTGCGACCGCAGATTAAAAGATATATTCCACCGCACTTCTTGCAGTTCTGCGAAACGAAGCTATTAATGAATGTGATTTTGTTTGAACTCTCGATTTCCAAGGTGAGTCGGACGATTATTGAGTTAATTGTTTTCAAGAAAGGATCACGGTTAAAGCCGAGAGAAAAGGATATAATGGAGTTTGTTGAATACTGAGATCGGGTAGGATGACAAGGGTTTTTGCATTTATCTCTCATCTGGAGGCATTGGTTAAGATGATTGGAGTGGAAATTTACATGTTTTTATGTTAGGTTATATTTATTTTGTCGTCTGTCGTTTCGATAATTGAGTTTATATTTCAATTCATTTTCTGTATGTTCTGGTTATATTTCAGAGAATTGCTTTAATATGGTACGAAATATTATCTGTCCATCACGTTCTGCGATTTCAAAATCTAAAAAAGTGTAATTCATGGGTCAGTTTTGAAAACAGGATTTGGTGTTAAGTCACATTTTTCCCAGAAAAAACTTATCTTCACTATCGTGTCAGCAAAATCAAAAACAATCAACTTCCGCTAAATTTATATACATATATGCTCAGTTGAAGGAACGTCTATTAAAATTTAAAGGTCCATTAAACCCTTAATCCTCCATTAGTTCCTTGTAATAATGGAGGATTAAGAGTTTAATGGACCTTTAAATTTTAATGGACGTTCCTGCAACTGACACTAAGTCAATCAATAAACAGAAACGGAAGAATCTGAGGTCAAAACTCATTCTGTCCTGAAGTTTTACCGTTTGTAAACATTTTTACATGCGAATGATATGAGTCAGAGACTTAAAATTTTATCTATCCTAGAAATTTTGATTGCTGAGTTAGTTGAAATTCCGAATGAATGAGTGTGATAGCTTTCGAGTTTTAATAATTTAATATTTCAATATTGTGATAAACCCCTATAATGATACAAACACTTGTGGGTAATTTCGTGAAAATCCTTAAAATAGGAAACTACAGAAAATACCAATAATGTGATACTTTCAAATTGTTCGACATAAAGGGGCCCACTCACTAGGAAGGAAGAATGCGCAGTTAAGTATCTGCACGTTTGCTGTAACGTAAACGTGTACATTCATATTTCCCACACACATACACTTTGCTTGTTGAGAAGGATGTGCGACAAGCGTCGAAAAAAGATCTGATGTTAATGGCAGTGGCGTGTGTTCTTATTTAGGAAAAAATGTCCAATCTATAAATAGGGAACCCGACACTGTATTGCTAAAATATGAAACGTGCACAGACTTGTTGCCCATACACGGTCGTTCTTGGTCATTCTTTCACGTACGGTGAAGAATGCACACGCTAAACTGCGCATTCCAAATTTCGAACGGCAGAACGCCATACACACACTGTTTCACTGTACCCCGTACCACGCGCATTCAAGTCTTCGCGCTTCCCTCTAAGTGAGTGGGCCCTTTAACATATTGTTGAAAAAGAATCTGTACAAATATTCAACTTTCCATCAATTCAGGTTTATTCATTCAGAAATGGTAGATTAAGTCATAGAGTGCTAAAGTATTCAAAAATTCAAAAACATATTATTAATTTTCGTAGAATTATCAGGACATTATCCACTTTGGAAGCCTTCGTTCGCATGTTCATATTGGAAATGGATTAACTCATCTTTGAGTATCCTGAGATCTCTAAGTTTTATTCTATTCATAGAATAATTCAACTTCCGCTTCGATTCTTGGACTCTTCGTAAGCTACTTAAAACTTGAAATTATTAGTCGGTAGGTAGAGAATAGAGCCAGTAGAATATCTATCAAAAATTATTTAGCAATCTAAACAAACGCAAAAAAGTTTCCTTTCCCGGTTCTTCAAGAATTTTTCTCAGCATACAGGAATTTGGTCCCACAACATTTATCGATTCGGAGAGTCAAAAGTGCAAGAAAAGTTGCGATGCTACGATAGATTTCATAGCACACTATGATATCTGATATCGACATCCGATCCGTGAAAGTCTCAACTCGAAATTAGAAAAGTTAGACTTTCTTCGCGCCCATCTCCCTTTATCTATCCCAATTTCACTCCAACTCCCACAGGATAACTTTGAAGCGTCTGCCATTCCGTCTCCCGTTTGCAGGATGTCGATAATATCCTGCGAAGAAATTGAGCCTCCCGCTCAAACTGGAGCAAACGTGCAACCTAATAATTGTGATCGAAAAACAAATAATTGAGTTGATTAAACTCGATTCTTGTAAGTTAAACTATTTGTTTTAATTCGATCGATCCTATCGGGGTGTCAATTCTCGGGATCACTCGTTCGACGAACGTATAATACGTTCTTGATATTGTGAACGTAGATTTTGGATAATTGTAATAATTATATCCGATATATTCAAGCATACCGTCAACTACTCGTTCCGACGAAAGTGTACGTTTTTTGAACGGACATAACTTGAGCAATTATAAAAATCTACGCTCAAAATATCACGAACGTATACGTTCGTCGAACGAGTGATCCGAGAATTGAAACCCGGGTTACATACTCGGTTTCATTTGGTAATGAACGAGTGCTTTGTTAAGTTTTGCGTTTTCGGAAACTTAATCATGGTTACTCGATCATTGGTCACGTGACGGATCTACCCGGATCACACCCGGGTTCTAAGTTTACGAACACATCAGGTTTAGGCTTTGAAGTGACAGTCGTATCAATAACATAACCAAATATTTTATGGAGTTATTCTTTCAGTCTCACTTCATTTCGGATATTCTCTAGCTTGGCTTGCATTATGGGCTTTCGTAAAATATTTCTTTTAATTTGTGGTGTGCCCTTCCATGTTTAATATTATTTTGAGTACCTATAATGAAGAAATAGAGTATTTATTTTTTCAGTTCGAGTTATTTACTAGGATTTCACTTAAATTTTATCTCATTCGTGGATAACAAAAATTGAAGGAATATCTGACTTATAATCATAATGAATAGAATTTCAATTCGAATAATCGTTTTTCTTTTATGAACATGTGAGCAAAGCTTCACGTCAGGCAACGTAACAAAGCGCTCGTTATACCTAATGAAGCGAGAGTAGTAACCGATGGGAAGCTCTGCAGCGATCGAATTAAAACAAATAGTTTAGCGTTCAAGAATTGAGTTTAATCAACTCAATTATTTGTTTTTCGATCTCAATTATTGGGTTACCTCTCGGCTGCACGTTTGCTCCAGTTTGAGCGGAAGGCTCAATTTTTTTGCTGGATTTTATCGATATCTAACGTTCCTGCAAACGGGAGACGGGATGGCAGACGCTTCAAAGTTATCCTATGGGAGTTGGAGTAAAATTGGGATAGATAAAGGGAGATGGGGCGCGAAGAAGTTCTAACTTTTCTAATCTCGAGTTGAGACTCTGATGTCGATTATATCAGATATCATAATGTGCGAAGTGCGATGAAATTTATCTCTGAAAACAGGTATATAAAAAAAAAATTAATTAAGATTAAATGCCCTGCGAAAATCTTCGCAAATGATTGTGAAAAAATTGTAGACTAACAGGAAAACTGAAAAGGGTAATAAATGAAAAGGATAATGTTACGTTCAGACTTGCAACTTGAAAAATCTTCGGAATAGTGGTTTTTCAGAAGTAAGTCTAAAGAAGGTGTCTGATATAGACACGGAACGTTACATCATCCTTTTTCATTTATTACCATTTTTAGTTTGACTGTTAGGCAACAATTTTTTCAAAACCAATTTGCTCCTGACAAATAAGTGCAAAGATTTTTGCAGGAGCACTAATTAAATTTTTTAAAATTATTTCTGTTTCAGAAACTGGGAGTGAAAACTAAAAAGTTTTTAGAAATGCAGAATCCTCCCAGATTATATTTCAATCGATATCATGGAATTAAGTATGATATTAATCGATGTCTCATCGAAATATAAATTTTTAACGAATGAATTATTATTTTCTGGTAAAACTAATAATAATTCAACGAGAACTATTGATATATCTTTACATTTATAATTTTTTTAAGACATTCACTATAGTGCATCAGAAGCACATTACAAACAGAATTAAAACATAAGAAAACTCATGCATGCATCCTTTCACCAAATCTACCATTTCTGAATGAGATAAACCCGAATTACTGAAGGTTGAATATTTGTACACATGATTTTATCGCTCCATATATAATTTTTGAATTCAAGCATCCTAGTTACGAGGCATACCATTTTTCGATTTTTCATATACCGTACACCATCACGACTCAGATGCCAAAATCATATTTCATTATTTTCGATAATCTTTTTAGCACTAAAATGCTTCGCACTTTGAACTGTCTGAACCAATAAATGTTGTCGGAAGAGAAATTCTTATTAGTTTGCGAACATTTCTGAATGCAAAGAAATTTTCTTGAAAAAAGGGACAGTACTATGTGAAATAGTTCTTGATTAGTATTCGTAATTCTGAGATTATATTAAGACACGTGCTATTTCCGCATGGCAACTAGCACCACAGAGCGACATCAAGACACATCAGACATCGAAAATAAACAACGCCTGTCGTCTACAAACCCACAGACGTGTTTTACATAAATTCGTATTTGTTCGACAAGAAAGTAGGACCCGACATATTGTCGTTATTACTTAACACCTAGCGTGTCGTATACTTCGTGTTATATAACGCACAACCATTAGAAAAACGAAAAATGCCCATGGGAGTAAGATATGTGATACGGTTTTAATTGAAGCTGATTGCATTTCGCCAGGTCGTTCTGAACGGGTCACTGTGAATTTCCAAATCGAACACTGGTGTAACGAATGCAGTTCTGTTGATCTTGAGGTCAGATGAAAGTGAATATTTCGAAAAACCGTTGAGGTTGACTGGAACCAGAAACCCAGTGGGATATCCTACCGTTATTTCGGAATTCAGGACGAGTATGCTTATTTCGAATTATGTTAGTGTGAAGTAGGTGAAGTAGGAGGAAGATCATGCGTTTGCTAATTTCAGAATATATTCAGCTGGAGAGAAATGATAAATTTCGATCGCAAATGGACATTTCCAGATTTTTTCATGTGACAGCATTGAGAGTAGAGTTATAAAGGGTTTTCCAATAAGAGGTGTTATTTTGATACTTATTCAAAGAAAAATGCAATTTTTCAACATAAATGATCGAATGTTTATTTCATTATAAAGAAGAAGAAGCTATGCCGTTAATAGTGAAAAATAACATCAGGCAAATGACCACCACGACCACGCTTACGGACTATATCCGTTTAATGAATTTTCCATAACTAAATGGCAAAGTGGCTGCCCTAAGTCTTCGATAGCCTTACGAATCCATCTTTGAAGTCTTGAATCGACGCTGGGCCTTCTAGACCTTCTCTTTCACGTGGCTCCAAGGAAGATGTCGCAAGGTGTTAAATCACAAGATCTCGGTTGCCAATTGTGATTACCTCTTCGAGAACGGTCCGGAAACTTTTCACGCATTTCAACGACCCAATCAGCAAAGACACGACGTTGTTGATGACCCGCCGGCTTGAGTTCTTATGTTAACTGAACTTTATAAGCCTTGAGACCCAAATCTTTATGCAAAATACGATGTAATGACGTTTGTGGAATGCCTTGTTCCAAAGAACGACGCGGAATGGACAGACCTGGGTTTTCTTAAACATTTTCGGCTACAGTAGCAATATTCTCGGCTGATCTTGAGCGACGCGCACGAATTTTATTTTTCACATCACAAACTTGTCCCAACAAATCGAATTTTTTCTCCAATTTCTTTATTGCGGTGTCTGCGCCAAATTTTCACAATTTTTTAATGAATTTTTATAATTTCATCTGGGTTGAAATATTAAGTCAGGATAGTCAATAAAAATTTAAAAAACGCCCCTCAAATAAAAAATAAGAGCAGATAAATAATTCAGAAAAAGGCAAATGATTCCTCAGATAATTCTATGAAAAAAATGTTCCTAAAATGTAGGTCCTGAAAAGCATTGTTTCCAAGATACAGGGTGTTAAAGTTGCAACTAGAAACTGACTGAAAAAGTAGTACACCTCTGAGATTTTTCAAACTGACAATCATTTCTGAATTTTTCGTACAATTCGCGACAAAAAAACTTTCGTGTTAGAAAATAAAACATCTTAACGTAGCTTCGCTATTACGACAAATAAGTATGTTAATTTTTTATATGAAAACGGAGCACATGAAAAAAGGAAGGCAGATTGTCTTGTTTTGAACTGAACGAAGAATTCAGAAAAAAATGTAATTTCAAAATATCTCAGTGGCGTACCACTTTTTCGAAACAGTTTTTGAGTAAAACTCTAACACCCTGTATCTTGGAAACAATTCATTTCTGGACCAACATTTATAACACCTATTTAGTTTTCTCGGGACTAGCTACACGAATATAAATTCCTAATTGGTTTGAATTCCATTGCATTGATTTCTTCGAAATGCAGACCATAATATAAATTTTCTTTACCTCATTACTACTCGTCAATCAGTGATTTCACATATTCATTCATAATTTCCTCTGAATATTTGTGATATTCGCCTAGTTATCAAATATCGATTAAATTTTGACTCACAAATGAAGAATCCATGTTAACATCGAACTACATCGATTTCTATAACTATCTTCATCAATATTATTAACGTTTTAAATCCAAGAGCGAGGCTGAATGCCTCGTTATGATGTAACGATTTTGTTGAAAAAAAAGGTACGGTAACTTGAAGGAAACGACTTATCTTACATAACGCTTTTGCAAAACTCCATGTGATGTCTTTACGGAGCCTCACAAAGCTGCAGATGTAAACAACAATTACTGATATTGCAAGAACAGAATGCATTTTTTATGATCAACAATCAGGTACCTACATATCTTTTAATGTCACGCAATTTGTTATCTATAACGACATAGTTTGAGGAGGTTGAAGTTATCATTATTAATTTTCAAGTGCACTGTGTGATACTAAAAATTTATGGAATAACAAACGGAAAAAGATATTATGTAACTTATTTGCATTTATATTCTCAATAGATGCAAAAATGTTTTTTTCTGGTATGGTAATTATGCTTGGTTTGCTTGTTTTGGGACAAATGCGAAATTGATACGAGTCTATCTAACGGTTTTGATTATTGAGATGAGTGGAATGAAAAATAACACGAAATGGGATATATTAACTGTGAATCATTCGTACCTATAGCGGTAATTGAAGAAGAAAGGGTATAACAGGGTTTCATTGGTAAATCTGCCTACGCGGTCTTTCGATTCCGTCATATTGAGAAATCGATTAGGCATTGAATGAAAATGATTCAGACAACTTTTAAGCTTTTTATTTCTAACCATTTTTGAGATTTCTGTAAAAACAACGTTTTCCTTTTTTTTTTTATTCTTCGTGAAATCAAAAATTTTCGAATGATGATTTTTCTCTCGACTCTTTGCTATTAAAGGAATGGATGTATAATTTTTCATGAATTTCAGCTGAAAATCGATTTTAGAAAAACTTTGTTTTTCGGAGTTCTTCAAAGTGTCCACCGACAATTTTTGAAATAAAATGTCTTCTTTGATGTCTATACCCTGGAAGTTTTTCACATTTCCCAAAATGGTGGAACATGTCGAAAAAACATTAAAACTGTTTGAATTTTGGAATTCAGCAGATATCCATCAAATTATGATGCCGCGGTTGTATTCATATTGGCTCCCTGAAAATATAAGGAAAAAAACAATTGGTGATCTGTTCTAGCTTGGAAGATATGGGCCCTCAAAGTCCACATATGAAAATCTTCATGATAAAATGTTCAGAGAGCTTTAAACTAAACTTAATAGAGCGGTAATTCAGTGTTTTTGTGGTGAGAAAAGTGACTTGCGGATGAAAATAATTTTTGGGATTTGGGGGGGCCCAATCTTCTTAACTAAGACAGATCGTCAATTGTTTTTCACTAATATTGTTCAGGGCGCCAACATCTATACAATTCGATGGATATCTGTTTAAATCCCTAAATTCAAACAGTTTGAATTTTTTTTTAATGTTCCACCAAAATCAAAAATGTGAAAAAATTCCATGTATAGAGGACCAGAGAAGACATTTATGTCGAAAATGACAGTGCACTTTTTTGAAGAACACCGGAAAACAAATGACTATAATTTAATTTTTTTCTAAGAATCGATTTTCGGCTGAAATCAATGACAAAATTATACGACCATTCTTAAAAATGAAAAAAATCAAGAGAAAAATCACCATTCGAAAATTTTGGATTTCGCAAGAGAAAAAAAATGAAATCGAAAAAAGTCTAAAAAAGGATAGAGGTAAAAAGCTGAAAAGTTGGCTGAATTTTTTCCATTCAATGCTTTATCGATTCCCTCAATATGAATTGAAAAGACGGCGGGTTTCATTCAATCCAATTAAATTTTATATGTTAGCACAAATTCATGCTTGAAATAGCACAAAAATAATGCATCAGCCACAAAAAATATATATCATTTATTGAATTCGTTCATAATATGACCAATTTTCTTATTGTTATATTTACCAACTGATTCGATTTAATAATAGGTATTAATTGACTAATTAAATATTATCTCATACTTATACACTTTCAAAGGAGCATAATTTGTTGTTTTGCAAAATAAATAACAGAACAAGTGTAAAAACAATTATTTTTCAACAGTTATACTCCCAGTTGAATAATGCATTCAATTTCAATTCGACAATACCCTATTCATCGAATTTTTTTACACCAGGAAGTTTTAACATTTTAATTAATTGAACGATCCATTTAAACTCAACCTTCTTACGATGCTTCCTCAAGATATAATCTCTTCCTATAGATTCCCATAGAAAAAAAGCATCTGCAATATTTTATAACCTTTATGAAATAACAACAATTGTACATTGAATCTGAACAGCATCGAGAAAATTCTTCGGCTACCGAGTCATAGAAAACATTACAAGGATTTCTTCAGTGGATACGTTAATTAACGTTGTTATCTATAAGAACAACGGTTGTGTAATATCTAAGTGCGATTATAATGACGTTAAATAGAAATGAAGTAGGGTAGATGCTATAATAGACAATATGATTTAGGTACCCATTACATCTATATAATACTTATAGATAGATATTACGTTATAGATCGTTGTAATGCATGGTATTCCTGAAGAAATGAGAAATTTCATTTTCTCACGATTTCCATCCTATAAGGAGATCCTCACCATATTCTTTATTTGTCTTCTAGTGTAACAAGAGAATGCCATATTTTATGTTTTTGCCACGGTGCTGTTGAAGTAGGTATTTTCGGGAAAGCAATATAACGTGAAGTTTGAAGCTTTGAGCTTTTCCATGATTGTGTCAACGACTCTCACAAATTGTTTCGTATACTAGTCCGGTCTATTTAGACCAAAAATGAGAGTAAAGTTACATAAAGTCCCAACAAGCTGAATTTCTGTGAAGTTGTTCAAAACATAATTATAAACAATGTCTAAAAGTTCCTCATCATTCCCCTGTGAGGAAAAAATTTTTATTCGAGGGTCAAATGTCAAAAAAATTAGTTTTTCGCGATTTTCAGCAAAACGGTGAGTTTTATCATAAAAGTACCTCAGACAATAATTGTAGATCATAAAATTTTCTATAAAAAATGTATCAATACTTTTTTTCTTACGAGCTACCGTTTCTGAGATATAACGATTCAAAAATTATAAAAGTCGTTATCGTCATAATATGCACACGTTTCACGCCACCTATAATGTAGTATACTTAGCGCTTTTTGAATCGTTATATCTCAGAAAGGGTGGCTCATAAGAAAAAAAAAAATTGATACATTTTTTATAGATAATTTTATGATCCACAATTTTTGTCTGAGGTACTTTATGATAAAACTTAACGTTTTGCTGAAAATCGCGAAAAACTAATTTTTTGACATTTGACCTCGAATAAAATGTTTCCTCACAGGAGAATGATAAGGAACTTTAAGACATTGTTATAATTATGTTTTGACAAACTTCACAGAAATTTAGCTTGTTGGGACTTATGTAACTTCGAATGTCTAAATAGACCGGACTATACTGCTTTGAATTGGTATTGAACGTTTTACTACGAAATTCTGAATCATTCGCGACGAAATTAATACTTATTTTATGAAAAAATTGAATCATTTGGTTCCTAAATCAATTAAAAGAATCTTTACCCTCAAAATAAATTCAACTCGATCGAAAAGTTGATTGTGGAAATACAGGGTTTGTAAATAAATATGAGGGACTTTGGAGATGATCCTTCGATGGAAATAAGCAGAGGTAGTCCATATAATTTTTTTTCGATATTGACCCCCCTTCCAAGATACAGCTTTTGGAAGGCGATGACGAGTTGACAGTTTTAAATTTTTTTTTACGGCTTCTTAAAAACACTGAATCACAAAACTATACATAATATAAAGCACTAAGTAACTGATATTACTCACATATTTTTTAGATCTCATAACTTTATTAT
>JACDNR010000306.1:0-46957 GCA_013421045.1 Propylea japonica | reverse complement strand
CTTATTCAGCCTCTGCTGGCTTGTCTTTTCTTCAGTTTTAGTCCACCAAAACTAAAGAGGCATATGTGATAACAGGTCTTACCACCGTCGTATAGATCCAAAAAAAAAATGTTACGCGTTAAACCTTTTCTATTATTATACAGACACTTTTTGATAGGAATCCAGGGCCTAATCTAATTTTTTTTTTGAGGGGTTCCCTTCCTGATTTATTGCATGAAATTTTATTCTTATGGAACAATAAGTCTGGCCAAGGTCGGGGCCTACCATGCCCCTCCCTAGCGTCACCACGGATCTAAGGGCGATATACTCAGATGTTACATATTTTTGAAACGAGAAAAAAACAGTGATTATTTCTATGTAAAAATAAATTATTGTTTTCCTAAGAAAAAATTAAATTTTATGTTTATTAATCAGAAAGGGAAAACCCACAGCAAAAATTAGATTAAGCCACTGTATTTCTATCAAAGAAGTGTCTGTATAATGTTTTAGTTTCAAGTTCAGAACAGGAACGGACTCGGAGATAATGACCAAAGTTGACATTGCACAAATTTCACTTTTGCCTTACAACTCGGAAACAGAAGACGAAGAACAATACGGTTGACAGCATAATAAGTTCGAAAAAGATGACTGCAATGTGCGGTCATATCTCATAGGGTTAAAAAGTTTTATTTCAGGAATCACCTATTCTGGCCACCCTGTACAAAAGATTGGAATATCAATTTGTTGAAGGATTTTAATTATTTTGTTGACTACAACACTGACTAACAGTGAAATCCGTTTATAATGACATTGAAGGGAAATTGTAAAGACGTCATAGATTATAGAGTATATACTATATAATCTTTGGACGTCATATTAACCGGACGTCAATAAAGCAGAGTTTCAGCAAAATAGATGGTATTTTTCTAGGAGGTTTGAATTGACTAATCCAACTAGCAGAGCAATTAAGTAAAGTTTGGGTTGCCAAAACCAGAGGCGAAAATATTGGCCTTTTTCTTGTAGCATAGGGCCCGCTGATAGGTATTTCTTTGTTTCTTGTGATTTTGAACCATTGCAATAACGTTTGATCAATGTTATCAGGTTGTGATTTCCGAAGCTTTTTTGGTTTTTTTAAAACATTTGAATTGAATGATCTTTAATTCGGTCCTTGGTTTTTAAAATCATTGAAATGTCGAGTGACCGTGACCAAATTCTTTTGCGAGAGCTGAGTTGGTTGGATTTCCATTTTCTAGTTTGGCTGAAATTGCACCTTTCTCCTCAATAGTGAATGCTTTACGACGTTGCGATGTCATTTCGGCAACACTATCAACGGTATCAACTAGACTGAAAAATAAAAACGAACATGTCGGTACGCGCGTACCTAGGTACATCACGTATCCAACGTCCTATGAAAAGGGATGAATTGGTTAGCGAAAACCTTAGACAAACCTTTGTCTAAGGCGAAAACGATCGAGCCGTCACTATAACCGAAAAAAAATTCTTCGAATTAGGTCATAAAAACGACATGTCATTATAAGCGAAGTCATTAAATCCGAACAATGTTACAAGGAGTTTATATGAAAACTAAACTTAACACTGCAATTGCGTCTTATTAAGCGGTTGGTCACTATAGCCGGCGTCATAATAAACGGATTCTACTGTATTTTTGAACGCTCCTTCTCTTAAACGAGGTGCTTTATCATTTTGCCCAAATATTCTAATTTTCTAATTGTGAGCCGAAAATAGTCTCAAACGATAGGGTTCTACTCCTGATGACAAATTCGTGGTCAAATTCAATTCTGTCTGTGGGGCCGACCGACCGGCCGTTAGTACAATAACATTCGAAGGGATTGACCTAGAGATTTGGAATTTTCAAGATAAGTTCAGTTCCCGAATGGCTCGGTTAAGTTCATTAACCAGCCAAATCGTACAGGGGTTTCATAAAATATGCCCATTCAAAATTTTTGATCCTCAATATCTCAGACAAGATGAAACCCATTTTCTTAAATTTTTTGTTATTAAAACTATTCAATTTCAAATATTTCATTGCAGGTATTGCCGGCCCTCTGAATGTGGATGGTGAAATGTATAATATACCAATGGCCACCACCGGAGGATGTTTAGTAGCAGTACAAATAGAGGTTGTAGAGCTGTAGAGCAATGTGGTATCCGTAGCACTTATAGTAGCAGATGGTATGACAAGAGGTCCTGTTGTTCGGTTTCCTTCCACAACAAAAGCTTCAGAATTGATTTTATGGATAGAGAAAAGAGGAAAACTTTGACAAACTCAAAACTGCATTTGATTCAACTAGTAGATTTGCCAAACTATCAAAAGTATCCTCAACAATAGCTGGTAGACATGTATTTCTAAGATTTGTGGCTCAAACAGTGATGCTATGGGAATGAATATGTATCCAAAGGAACTGAAAAAGCTTTACATTATCTGCACGATTGTTTTAATGATATGGAAATCCTGAGTTTGAGCGGAAACTATTGTACGGATAAAAAACCGTCTTCCCTGAATTGGATCGAAGGCAGAGGAAAGTCTGTGGTTTGTGAAGCTGTTGTACCTGCTGAACTGTTTTCTTCCGTATTGAAATGTACCACAAGTCATATGGTTGACTTGAATTTATCCAAAAATATGATAGGATCTGCAATGGCTGGTAGTATAGGTGAGAATTCCATAGAAATTTATTTCCTCCCTCATTGAAAGCAAAATTTCACAAAACAAAACTTTTGAATCATGAGAAAAGAGATGTCCAATTTGAATAAAAGAACATTTGTGTCGAATGAAATTATATTGGCAAGCAATAACAGAAACAAATTACAACATTTATTGTTGGATTTTCAAATCGAAAAGATAGAAAGTTCATTTTTTGATTGGCGTTGGGTGTCAAGAGCAGAGTTCCTGCGTTATAAACATTAAATTTGTTCGGTGACTGAATGCTACCTCACGTTTCCAAAGCGTTAAGGGTGGTCCAATCTAGTTGGAGTACCTTTTTTGTGGAACTATTCCTCTATTAAGTTGTCCCACTCTGCTAGGTAGCAGGTGCATTAGAGAGACTATTTTGCTGTCAAGTTGAACAGTGGTATACTCGACAGATTTGCCTGGTATGTTTCTGACGCGAAGGATGGTCCATGAACAATAATATGGTTGTCTCTCTCAAATCTAGTACATGGGCAGCATGACGCATTCAGTCAATGCGTCAGGCTGCGCGTAATACTCGATTCAAGTAACTTCACCGATAAGACAAAGACAACTGCATAATCCACATACATCCAATTATTCCTTCCCGAATCGTCGCTCGTTAATCTTTCGAGTATACCACTGTACACTGTACGGCAAAGTTCTCTCTCTAATGCATTTAATTTCGTATGTTTCCGATGTGAATGTCTAACCTGTACAGGGTGGGGCAGAAAAACCTATCCGATTTCAAATCCCTTATTTCTCAGAAGAGAGAGCAGGTAGAGTAGTGGGGTAAAAACCGTTAGAAAGCTGGTTTTATGCCATTTGTCAGTAGTCAACATGCCTTGGTCTGGTGAACATCGTGCTTTTGTTATTGAGCGGTTTATCGAATGCGGCTGTTCGATAATTGCTACACAACGTGCTTTTCGAATTCATTTCGGACTCGGGCGTCATGATCCTGTTCCACATCACGCTACGATTAAAGTGTGGGTGTCAAATTTAGACAGACGAGTTCAGCATTGAAAAAGAAGTCGCCTGGACGTCCCAGGACAGCAACAGGACCTGAAAAACGTGGCCAATGTGAGAGCCGCGATTTTGAACGTTCCCCGCGTCGTTCGGCGCGAAAAACATTCGCTCGCTTTGGCGATTTCCAACCGCAGTATTCGGCGAATTTTGCACCGGGACCTCAAAATGCATCCCTACAAAATGGTTGTTGCACGGAAATTAAGTGAAAGGGATTTTGAAACCCGTACGAACCTGTGTCGCGATCTCCGAGAACTGCCAAACGACGATGTTGTGCTCTTCACGGACGAATCCCATTTTCACCTTTGTGGCGCCGTAAACAGGCAGAATTTTCGATATGGAGTGACGAAAATCCTCGGGAAATCCATCAGGAACCCCTCCATAGCCCAAAAGTGACTGTGTGTTGTGGTGTGCTCTTTCCCGCCTAGGCGTCTGGGGGGCCCTACTTTTTTGAAGAAAATGGGCAAACCGTAACGGTCAACAGCGAGCGCTATTGTTTCATGCTGGAAAATTTTCTTAGACCCAAATGGAAGAAAATGGCGTGGAAAATGTGTGGTTTCAACAGGATGGTGCAACCGCCCACACATCGCGACGATCAATGGACATTCTCAGGGAACTGTTTCCCGGTCGCCTCATTTCTCTGTGAGGTGAGTTGGCTGGCCGCCGCGCTCACCGGATCTCACTCCATGTGACTTCTTCCTTTGGGGTTACCTCAAATCGAAGGTTTACCAGCATCGACAAGGACCCTTCTTGCTTTACGAAGGGAAATTGCTCGGGCAATTGAAGAAATTCCTGTGGAAATGACGGTGAAAGTCATGGAAAGCTACCGTGAGCGCCTAAATAAGTGTATCCGCTCCCAGGACGACATTTGAGTGATGTGCTTTTCAAAACTTAAATTTAAAAAATGGCATAAAATTTGCGATATGTTATAAAAAAAAAATTTTGACAAGCTGAGTGGTTTTAATTTTTATAACGTTTTGAAATCGGATAGGTTTTTCTGCCCCACCCTGTATACAGGGTGAGTCTTTGACTTGTACATATATTTTAACCGTATTTCTTGGGGTCGAAAGAAACACTTTTTTCCTCTACCATTTTTTCCGATTCGGCTAAATAAGAAGATATAGCCCTTTTTTATTTTCAGAATGAGCTATGCCGCCACTGGTAAACTAACCACTGAATTTTTGCAAGTACGAGATATAGCATTCAAACCTTTGAAATAAGCTATTGTATCAAAGAAACGAGTTAGATATGACCATTCGAAATTTTCAAATAAGCTGCTGTTTTAATGAAAGAAAATGAACTTACTTTTTAGTACCAGTTGTATATTTTCTAATCAATGATTGATTCATCCAGAATTTGCTAGCGATGAAAAGCAGAATAATCTCTTCTTGATGTATACTTCATTTTTGATTATATCGGATTAACTTTTAAACCACCTGTTTTAGCTATAGATTCATTTCCAATATCTCTTGAATCTTCCGAATCAAAACAACTCAACCATAACACGCATGACATTTCACGTTCATAAACACCACTTGGGCGATTGAATTTCAGGGGTGTCCGCATGGTAAAGTCACAGACACGGCACTAGATTCTTTGACATCGGTGTTCTGTGGTCAGTTTGTTTTTCAAAATCATACGACTTCATGAATAAGAACATATTAAGGTCATTTTAGTAGTAATAAATATGATGAATAAATGAAAAATGAATGTATTCTAACGTAATGTGAATTTGGATCACGTATGTCAAAGCTCAACGAAACAAAATTGCAATAGGTACTTCGAAAGTGGTGTGGAAATTTGCTTGAATAGATAAGGATTTACACTGAAGAAGTATAGAGGTGAGCTTATTCATTGTAAACCCATTTTATTTTAAAGAAAATCCGCCAGTTCTCTTACCATTCATCATTACAGATAACAAATTCTCGAATTATTCTTGAAATTTGTCAAAGTGACCACAGGAAAAATTGAATTCTGTGAATATTTCCGACAGAGTTGCATTCAGCCAAAGTACCCAATTTTTCGAATTTTTTAGATTTTTTCTTTTTTTCAACATCGAATTACTCGGAATTTTGTAGTCGGGAAAGATTAATCATATTCATGAAAACTATGTTTCAAAAATCATTTCATTTGAAGGAATCGTTTGCGAGATATTACTGAAAATTTATGCTTTTCATGGATTTTTCAACAGCCTGTATCTTTTTAACCAGGCCAAATCGGAAAAAAGGGCAGAGGAAAAAAGTGTTTCTTTTGACCTCAGGAATCTACGGTGTTAAAATATATGTACAAGTCAAAGACTCACCCTGTATAATAACCATATTACAAGCAGCAGACAGGATAGCCTGTCACAAGTTAGAATGGTTTTGCTCTTAATGGGCTCGCCCCTAGGGCATGTACCCAGATTACGTTGTCATTCGATACACGCACAACCATCCATGCCCTCGCCAGCACCACGGTCAGGAGTCATACCCACTAGACCACCAGGGTCGACTTTGAATTGGTCCTGAACCTCAGATCAATAAAATAACATAGATAGGCCCAAACATAATATCAATGGAATGAATTTGAGGACAAGATATACAAAGCAAATGTTGTTTTTCTTTTGAAGTGACAGTTCAAGGGCAGAGTGTCCTTTATTTCAGGGGTACTGAAACGAGATAATATACCATCTTATAAACTGAGATCAATAGAAAGTTTTTCAAGAAATAAATCGCATCCACTTTATGGTTATTAGCAGCGGCGGTACATCAAGAAATAATAATAAGTTTACAGAATAGAGAAACAATTAAAGTTATACCTCCTACCCATAATTATCCAACGCTAATGTACTCAAATCTGGAATGTTGCTTTTTGTAAACAATCATGTTTTTCGCATGCCTTCGAAACAATACAGTATTCAATATCACTTTACAAGGCACATTTGAATGTAGAATCACGAAAACCAGCGCAAATATCTTGAAAATCATAAGAATAACCAAAGTTAAGTTAATGTTTATAAACAGCAAAACAGCAGGGAGGGAATATAAACTAGAGATCTTTTCCTCATTTTTGCCTCTGTTTTCATCTGACAGGGCCTATTATGTTTTTATTGATCTGAGTTCTGAACCATTGCATTGTAGCTTGTAGGCATTCTATGGTTCTAAGTAAACTGGTTGATTAAGTCCTCTCTTCTGATCATCTGTGTTCAATTTAAGTTATTGTGAATTTCTCTTCCAGGTGGTTTTAACGCACATGCAGCTAATATAGTACAGCGATTTTCATTGCAACTGGACAAGATCCTGCTCAAAATGGTACTAGTAGTAATTGTATTACCATAATGGAACCATGGGGACCTGAAGGAAAAGACTTGTATATCTCATGTACAATGCCATCAATTGAGATCGGTACAATAGGTGGAGGAACAATACTACCTGCTCAATCGACGTGTTTAGAAATGTTAGGAGTTTAAGGGTCCTCATCAGGAATTTCCTGGTAACAATGCCAAAAAATTGGCAAGAATTGTATGTGCTGCTGTTCTTGCTGGTGAATTATCACTGATGGCTGCCTTAGCTACTGGACATCTAGTCAAAAGTCACCTGAAGTACAATAGATCATATTCTGAAAAAGACTGTGAACAAAATAAATAAATCTTTCTCCTAGATTTCGAAGTTTTTAGATATTCATTTGAAAGTTTACATTCAGTTAATAGAAACATTTTTTCATCAGAGAACGCTGGTTTCTAATACACCTGGAGTAAAGGTCAAATTGAGTGAAACGAGAATTTTTTTTACTACATCAATAGAAAGCTTATTTCAGTGAAAAATTCGACCACATAGATCTACAGTGAGTCTTCGTACAAAATTTTTCTCTACATTATGTTATTTTACAATTTACACAGATAGATAATTGGAATTTCTGACATGTTGAAAAGCAAAATCATTTTAATTATTTACACATTCCATTGAAGAACTAATTGTGAAACAAAATACATATTGGAAACACAAAACGAATGAGTGGAATTGTGCAGACACAGTTGACAGGTACAATCAGTATTGGAGTTGTGACGACTTAAATATGCATGTCTCTAACTAGCTCCAAGTATATGGATTCCATTTTATAGTACTGTTGAAAGTGTCTTCGAACTACAAATTCCCTTCGAAGTTTCTGGGTGAAGTGGAAAAGTTTATGAGAAAAGTGCTATTTAAATAACTGAAGAGAAAAACAAGAAGCAATCTGCGCTAATCTAAGTAGCCAAGAGAAAACATCTCATAGGTGAGTTAACATATTCTATTGCTTTCTGGTGTCGGTGTCAATTATTTTTTCATTTCTCTAAGAATAAGTAGGCATCGTTTTGCGCTATAGTTTCAGCACAATATCAGTAAGTTTTGAATCTTGTGATAGAAGTGGCCTCGACCAAATCAGTTTGACTCATTGATCAAGAATCCGAGGTCGAAAACAATAATTCTGTTTGGACATCCATAAGCACTCTAACTTTTGGATCAAGTGTACAAAATCGTTGGGCTTCTATTAGAGTTTTTGTGATTTATTCTGATAGTCAAGCTTATTGGCGGCTAGTGAGATTTCAAACAGAGGTGGCCGAGACCATGCAACGAGCCCTGGGCTTCCTGTCAGCCACTGGCATTTATTATACCATTCTACGCAGAACGAACGATTATGAGCAGATTTAATAATTAAATTTGGCATTGCTGGTCAAGATGTCTTAATTACTTGAGTTATGAAAATGTTATCATCGTAAGTCGTTACACTGAATTTATTATTAAAAATAAAATCTACAGGATCTTGCGTCTCTTTAAGTTCACTACTGCATTATATTTCTCACTTCTTATTTCCGTTTCCATCTTTCTTGCTGAAGTATTAAAATCTTCCTTACAAACTTTTCCGAAAAATGTTACAAAACCACAAACCGTACGCTGAGAGTATTAATACTCGTTAATAATAAGGCAGGGAAGCAAAACAACAGCTGATCTCCATCCACGATCGCCGGGGTTGATTCGGGCCGATCGGATGTTCAGTTTCGGCTAAGCTCGTTCTCCTAGAAGCGAAAATAATCCCGCGTAGCCGGGCCTCCGGCACATGATCTATAACTTGACTTTTGAGTGGTTCCTGGACCGTTCATTTGAAAAAGTTTGAAATGTTTCATTCTCGACTCGTGAAGGCGAGCCTCCTTTGCTAAGCGTTTTGCCTGCTATCCATTACGTTGTATTGTGTGTTGCGGATAATGTTTAAAATGTTTTAGATCGCTGAGTAATGAACATATGGTTATTACTCTTAGATTTGGATAGTTGATAGAATTATGGAATTAATACAGATATAGAAATGTTATTATTTTTTATTTGAACTTTTCTGTGGTATGGGTAAATGACCTATGTTAAGGAGTTTTTTGGGAAAAGAAGAAATTCAAAAAGAAGTACTTTGGAGGAATCTTTCGGAAATGTATCTTTATGAAAATTTTCTAAACGACTTCAAAAAGTTACTGATTTTCTAACAGGACGTATGATAAGAAAGGACCTTAAATGAAATGACCAGTGTAGAATTTGGGTAAATATCGAATTTAGGTGACCAGCAGATATCGACCAAATTTTGGTGTCATTCATTAAGACTTCCTGAACAATATTAGTGACACCAATAGGTGGCGGTCTGGTTTGTTTAGTTAGAGAATATGGACCCCAAAGTTCCAAAATGTTCCATCTTCAAGTCGCTTTTCTCACTATAAAACCACAAATTCACTGCTCCAATTTATATGAACAAGAGCGCAATTTGACTTCCGTCAGGGCTTTATTCAATTCTTTACAATTTGAACCGCATTTATCATAAAAATAATAAAGGCCTACATTCCAAAAAAGAGACAACATGGATTGGCTAACATTATAAGGCTGCTTGTCCATTCAAACGGAGCGAGTTTGCGGTGGGGAAGAAATATTAACCTTCCGGATGGCATACAGGTTTGGAAAATTCACTCGGAAACATACGAGTTAGCGTACAAATCTACAAGTCATTCTGGCTCCAATGGAACAGTGAAGGAATCAAAACATGAGTGCGATTCTATATCAAGTAAAAAGCTGGTCACTGTGAACGGCCGCTGGCAAGTGGTAGTTGGGATCTGTCGGGTGTTGCTTCTCAACCTGCGTGCGCGATGGAATCAGTCGCAATCCAAACGTGATTTGTTTTACCCCATATCGGTTTGATTTGAATGTTATTACGATAATTTTGTTGTGTATGCGAGATATTTAATTATCACAATAAATGCTACAAATAATTCACTCACTGTAAATCAGGTTATTTTTCGCCATAACTGGTTTGAAAATAAAATAAACTCTACATAAAAAAATGAAAAACAAAAAAACAAATTCTGAAAACTGAGAGATCGACAAATTTGAATTAAATGTTCAAATAATCCACTTTGTTGAGCCAAACAGTAGCCAAATCTATTATAAAGAGATAATCTCATGTCTCTGAGCAGATTCGGCATAGTTGCTATTTTGGCACAAAGTTCGATTACTTTGGACCTTAATTCAACAAGATTTGTCGCTCTGTCAATTTCATGACCATAAACCAAATTTTCAAGATATCCCCAAAGACAAAAATCATTGGGAGATAAATCTGGTGACCTGGGAGGCCATTTGAACGTGCCATTTTCATGGTGTGACTGCTCATGCGTTGTTACTTGAACAGTCATCCTGTTGAAACCAGACAAGATCGAAGTGGTAGTTGTCAAACTGTCGGACTAATTCTATTTTCTTGAAGCTCTAGCGTTTAGGTTACCGTCGATGAAATACTCAGACGTTTATTCTTTCTAGACCAATATTTTACTACTGATGGGTTATGTTTTCTATTCAAGGAAAACGATGACTCCTCAATAAACAAGATATTGCTCAAAAATCAACTATTTTCTTTTTCCATCATTGTTTCACAAAATTCCATTCGTTTGATATGGTCTTCTGGAAATATCTCCTGAGTTGTTTAAGATGTTTGATGTTGTTTAGATCATACCTGAGCGGGAGGCAGCAGGCGGTGCGGATTATGCGAGACTGTCGCCACGTGTATTCTGCTTTAGAGTCGATTAGCTGTGGAGTGCCTTAGGGGAGCATTCTGGGTACCTTGCTTTCCTGTTGTACATAAATGACATTGGACTCACATTCGGAGATGACGAGTGGAGGTTTTTATATGCGGACGATCTATCCTCTTTCTTGCAGGGTCTTGATGAGCGCTCACTGACCAGGAGATGTTGTGAGTCGGCACTTGATGTTTCTCTTGGTGTTGTGACAATGGATTGGTGTTAAATACAAATAAAACAAGATTACTCCGTTTTTCAGGAGAAAGCCTGATGCGAGCTTCTTAGTTCGTGCTGAAGGATCTACGGTGAAACAGTCAGAGAGTGTAAGGTTTTGGGAGTTTTGTTGGATGAGTCGTTGTGTGGTCCTGTCATGTAGATTATGTCGTACAGACACTACAGTTGAGACTATATCAAATGAGGAATTAGATGCGGGTGTGTTCATTAGCTTTAGCTACAGGAAGGTCCTTTTATTTTGCCTGTGTGCAGTCGGTTATATCTTACGGACTGCTAGCTTGGGGAAAATCATCGCATATTGAAAGGGTTTTAGTGGCCCAGAAGCGAATAATTCGCGTGATGCTGGGGTTACCTTGGGATGAGCCCTGTAGATCATATTTCGAAGGGGAAGGTATAATGAGTGTTATCATTTTATATGTTTTCCAGATATCTTGTTACGTCAAGGAAAATATATCGAAATATCAGAGATATGCGGTTGTGAGTGCCTATAGAACTAGGAATTCTCACAGATTGTACGCTCCGTTATGTCGTTTGTCTGCAACTGAGAATTCATTCAGGGCTACGTCCATTAGAATATTCAATGCCCTGCCGGATGATGTTGTTTCTGTTGGTAGCAGGTAGCCTCCCTCGCTTCAGAAGATTGATCAAAGATTTTCTTATGAGTAACTGTTTTTATAGTTTGAAAGAATTTTTTGCATATAAATGTGTTTATTTTTTTCTTCTGTTTAATGTGCCTATGTGTTTTCTTTATTATAGTATGTGTGACAATATCCAATACCTGTATTTCAAAGTACATGGAAATGAATTATATCTATCAATCTATCTAACCTTATAAGATCGATAACCATTTCTTTTCAAAATATTCCGAACAGTTCTATCGCTCATATCGACTTGTTCGGCAATTCGATCACTCGAACAAGGTTCGCTGGTTTCAACAGCAGCACACACATCTATCTCTCGATTCAGACGCTTTTAATTTATGGTTTTGGTAGGTTTATCAATTCTGCAATGACTAATCGTTGTAAACATCCACATGTCTCGATTTTTTATTATTTTCGAAATCGCGGATTTTGAAGTTATCGCTTCAAAGGCAACAATGAATGAATTTATTGTCACCTGAATTGATTGACCACCAAAATACCATTCTATTATTTGAATTTTTTCTTGTGAACTGAACATAATTATTTTCAAACCGATATGGTCTAACGGAAATCACGTTTGGATTGCGACTGTTCCACTGTTCCATGGAGCCAGAGCGACTTGGAGATTTGTACGCAAAATCCTATGTTTCCGAGTGAATTTTCCATACCTGTATAAACTCCGCTCAGCTGCAGTGAACCAATGCAATTGTTTGATATTTTTCCGCTCCGCTTCAATGGACAGACAACCCTACAAAGAAGAGCTCTCTTCCTTATGGAAACAACGCCACCAAGAACGAAAAAAAACTATTGTAGATGTAGGTTCAAAACGAATGGGCCATTAAAGTTTTTTGTTACTTTTTCTGTTGTAAAAGATACCCATTCACTCAGCAGAAAATACTTTATTATTTTCATTTAGTACATTACATTCAATTCAAAGAAATGAGATTACATTGTGAAATAATTTTGTCCGGAATATGCACATCGTTTCCACTGCGAATAGTAGTTCTTTCATTTGAATAAGTAGTTTCTTCAGGCACTAATGGTCAAATATCATTTTTTCGACCTGATTGTCAATTGCCGGAGAATCTGAACTCTTGAACTTCATAACTGCTATCATATTTGCAACTCTTGTATTCGAAATGTTTTTTAATTGATCGTTTTTTGATAGACATCTTTTATGAGAAGCATGTATTTCTTCACCGCATTTCTTAATATCAATAGATTTGTTATTTTCTTCATTCGGTTCGTTAGCTTCTAACCCCTTTAGTTCTATTTCTTTTTTCTCAGATTCTGCAAATTTCATATATTGTGTATCAAAATTTGTTGAATTTGTTATCCCTCCAGTTTCGATGTAGTTGTTTCCTGTTAATTCAACTGTACTCTCAGAAATTAAACGTTTTTTTAATCTTGCATTCACAGTTCCGTTCTTCGATCTGCCTTGTTCATTCACATTCATATTTTTTGTTCAATTTTTGCGGTATCTTAGTATTCTTATTCACTGCTGTTTTAGTTTTCACTTGCGAAGGACTTTTATAAATTTCTCTAAAAGATGGGATAACTGACATAAGACCTGTCCTGGTTGTAAAAGGTTTTGGAATATAACTTATAGTACCTGATGGTTTAGAATATTCGAAGGCTTCTTAGATAAATTTGCAGAAGATCCAGTTGAAATTTGAAGTGATACTTTAGATTTAGTTTTGCGTTTTTTTGTTGATATTTATTTTTAACTTCAAGTTTCATCTCTTTATGAGCATCATCATCATTACTGACCCTTTCCTTATTTCATGTATTTCGAGTTTGTCATTTATATTTGCTTCCTTTCTATCTGAATTATTATTATTTGATAATTCTTTCACTTCATTTTCAATATCGATATTGATGAATGGGAGGAAGTCTCATCGTTCTTTATAAAGGCTTTGCATGTGAGACTATCACTTATCTCCTCTCTGATATTCGGTTCATTTATTTCCTTTGTAGTATCAAGAGGTTCAACTTCGAGAACCTGCTGTTTGGAATCACTGATATGAATTACTTCAGGTTTCAAGCAGGGAGTTGGATCATCTATTGTTTCAGATAGGAAGTGTTCGAATTTACCATCATCTATAAATTGGTTCATTTCATTTGGCAGATCCACAAAGAACGAATTTCTCATCCAAGGATAGCTTCGTGAGGGTACACCGAATTTTGAGATTTTTTTTTCACCGAGCCTACATAAGTCCAGAGTTATACTTTTGATCAGCACATCCTGCCTTTGAGGTCTGTATTTAACAGATGAATAAATGTTGTTTGACGTTTTTTTGCAGAGAATTTGAATGATTGACAGATAGATCGCTTCTGATTTCTTTTGTGTCTGTATTTTCTGTTTCCTTGGTATCTGTATTTCCTTTTTCTCGGATACCGTGTTCTTTACGTCGGTTACCAATAATTCTTTGTATGAAGGTTCTTCTATTTCATTTCAACCAAGTTTTCAAACGGGAAGATCGGTTTGCTTTCACATTGGCAATGGTAGACGAAATGCTCATGATTGCAACAAGATCTATGAATATTGCGACATGAGGGAGGTTTATTGCAAGAAAAGTTTTCGCAACAGCAACAGCAACAGCAATTTCTGGCGTTATTGCAGCAACAGCAACATCTTTTTCTGAAACATTTACGTGGTTTTTTAATTTCAGGTGTTTCTGTATTGGTGCACACTGTTTCAACTCGAGTGAAACAGTGGTTTGAAACCACGGTTGCACAGTTCTTTGTGGACTGCTTCGCTTCAACACTCCTACATCGTGTACAACTGTTTTTGATTCTTTTTCTTCACTTTTAGGTTGAATTTCTTCTTTGAATTCACAGGTTCTTGGCTGTTGATGGTAGAATCCATTATTGCAACAGCCACAGTTGAAACTTTGACGACAGCAACATTTATAGTTTTGACAACAGCAGCAGCAACCTTCTTCAGAGTATTCACAATGATCTATCGGTTTTCCTCTTTTAAGATATCTCAAACATTCCAAGAGTATATCCTGCGTTGAATGAGAGGTTTTAACCTTATCTGAATGGCAATAGTTAGGTTCGTATTGGCAACATTGATTTGTGGTGAAAGGTTTAGCCACTTGACAAAAAGGATTTGTACCAGCACACATTGGAAATGGAGCTCCCCGCATCTTTTGATGACACGGCTTAGAGCATGCTGATGAAGTTGAAGGACAAGGTGTTGCGAAGAGGTCTTTGAGAAGTCCTCGATTCAACCGATGTAGGGATTTTAAAAGATTTCTATCTCTGCTTATGTAATCGTTTTTGATAGGTAGAACTCGTTGGCAGTTTGAAAGTTCAATCATTCGGCAATCACCGGCTATCACCTCTTCAGAATCTTCACACGTTGTGGTGCAGCAATCACTTGTGTATACGCAGTTTCTGGAATTATAATAATCACTTTAATTCGTGGAATTTCGTTTGAACGTTATTTTTTGTTATTTCATTCAGCTATACATGAAATTAGTATGGCATTGCGAACTTTTAATAAGCTCCAATAGTTTAAATCAAAATGTAACTCAAACTTATTATTTCAAATATGAGTACGCTTCGAAATAATTAACTAATTGTAACATCAGGATTCTACAGCGCTCTTTATAAATAATTGTAACAGCGCAGTTGGCTTTGGATTGCAGAATACCAATCTCTAACCAATCAGAGCATAGCATGATCACAGAATTCTGTGGTTTGCATAATCCAAAGCCAACTGCGCTGTTACAATCATTTATAGAGACTCTGTATTAACTTACCCTATAAAATACACCGTCGACATACAGGGTGTTGAAATTGAAAAAAAAAATCGTTTTTTGCGAATTTCTCGAAAAATATTAGAAATAACTTTCGTGAGCATTTTCTTATCATAATAACCTATGTTTTTTGCGGAAGTTCTTTCCAGAAGGTTTTGAAGGGTTAGGGATTTTCTCCCCCCAACTTCTATGCTAATGGAAAAAGTACTACAAAAAACAAACTCATGATTAGAAAATACCTACGAAAGCTGTTTTCTGTACAATAAAATGTTTCGGAGATATTTGCAAAAAGCGATTTTCTTTTCAATATCAAGTACTTATACCGAAAACGGTGCATTTTAGAGGGTCATTTAATACGATAGAATCATCCATTTTGTTATGCACTACATATTGTATAGTCTCAGAATAGACCCGACTATTATATTCTCTAAAAATGACTTCCAACACGTGCAGGTATGAAAATTCACTTTGGATACATGCGATATTCAATGCATCAGATAGAAAATTTGCTGTCCAGTTGAAGAGTTGTATATTCGAAATATTTACGGGCTACATACTCACTGAATAGATGACAAATTGCAAGTCATGTAGCTATTTTTCTTTTTGTTGTGGGTGTTCTTTTTCAGCAGGGCATCTTTTCAGTCAGTAACGTAGCACGCAAATCTTTGGAATATACAACTGCTCAACTGGACGGCAAAATTATCTCTCTGATGCATTGAAGATCATATGTTTCCAATGTAAATTTTCAAACCTGTATATCCATGAACATTTATATCGATTAAATGAAAAAGCCGATAAATTTGCATCAAGGTTTACACCTGCCTTTCTGTGGGCTTGGAAAAGACCAATATAGGCAATGGAATTTGAATAACAGAATGAAGCTCTGGAGAAACATCCCTGTCCAAAAAATTCGTGATGATTTCACTCAATTATAGCTCCTGAAGCTGTCACTACCTGAGCTTTGGGTTATGGTGGCATAAATATCATTTGTACTGTATGGGAATGTGAGCAAGTGAGATTTGCAGAATCTGTGTATCTTCTTCTTCGCGCGGTGCCTTTCCGGCCGTACTGAGGCCTAGTGGCCCATTGTTCACCCGCATCGTTCAATATAGACTCAGCTCCTCAGACACAAAGACAGAAATGTCGCGAGTCTGCCAGGAGTGGTTCCTCTCACCATAGGAATAGTAGGTGTTGGATTTCCTAGGTGTGTTGACCTTAACTCAGTTAGGTTACCACAGTTGAACAAAATATGCTCAACCGTTTCATCAGTGCTCCTGCACCACCGGCATAGGAGCAGCTCGTTAATCCCATTCTCTTCGAATGGGTGTTAAACAGGTGACCAGTCAATGCACCAGTCACCAGGGGCTGTAACACAAGCACTACAAGTCCTACAATTGTAAGAATATATTCTACACTTGTAACTTTTTCATAACACAAACCATCTTGTAATTACAAGTACGGCACTAGTAATTACGGCAAAATTTCTACATATGTAAACTTTTTCTGTAACTTAAAGTTCACACTTGTATGATTGTGTTACGGAATTTTCTACAAGTGTAGATAATGTTTTACATATCTTCAACTCTAGGTAAATACACACATAGCCAGAGAAAATCTACATAAAATTATTTCGTCAGAAACTAACTTTATTGTTGTTAGGATATATGAATATATTTATGAATCAAAACGTTTCAATGTATTTGCAAAAATTAACAAAAAATCACAACTAAATAATTATATGTTCCTTATAATGAGAATGTTCCTATCTACTATCACAAATTGAAAAAGCAGCAGCCATTTTCATCTACGTTATATGTGTGGTAACGATGCCGTGAACTGTGACATGGGCAGTTTAAGCTCTTTTTCTAATTTTATAATATCCAGTTTAGTTTTATGGTTCTTCAACCTGAGCCACTTTTTTCGAATTGGAATAATTTGCTTTATCTCGCCTTCTTTTTCCTGTATAAAAATGCATTTTTCTATTATTGTTCCTATTATTTCGATTTGAGAAGAATCACCATTGAATTGCTTTGGAATACATGGGGTTTCGTGAGCACTGATTGGTCCACTTTTATTGGCAATATCTTCAACATCATTATTCTCTACGACAGTTTTCACGGCTCAGTTGCTTGGGTTTCGGAAGATTCCACCAGTGCCAGTTTTCTTCGCATTATCAATTTTTATCTATAAATATGTACCATAAGTCGATAAAATAATGCTTGCAAGTTTCAGTTTACTCATTATTGCAGTTTTCTTCAAATTTTGCCATAATGTATCCCTTACATAAGTCCAATCTTTATCCGCTGGTACTAAACAAATACCAAATTTGCCATTTCTTTCCACTTGTCTACTTTATCTTGCTTCTCAGTTTATCCGAGAAAGCTCCGAAAATAAGGTGTCTATTTTCTCTTATCTTAATTAAAAATTGCATTTTACGATCCAAAACAATTAGTTTTGAAAACATAATGCAAACAGAAAAGCCGCAATACTACTTATATTGACAAGTCATGTCATATAGTAGAAATCATAAATAATAATTAATTCTATGATATTTGCATTACAAGTGTAGCTACACATGTACAAAATATTTAATTTCTACAATTGTAGCCATTCGCATTGTGATATCGAATTGGGTCGGACTTGTAGTTACAGGCAAATTACTTGTAACTTGTAGACTTGTTACACTTGTATGGTTGTGTTACAGGCCCCAGAAGTCTATTGACCTCAGCCGCGAGGACGGTCTCTCAATGAGAATCCTCGACCACCTCAGGCCCACCCCCGCGCTCCATTCCGAGGAATATTCCCTGTTCAGCCAGCTTCAGAAGAAGCTTCTGACATGTGCGGCAGGCATATTTGTAAACGACGTCCATGATTGCGATTCGGTTGTAGTCCGAACGCTGCCGTAACCTCTTCCGTAAAGAGTAGAGATGTGTAACTCAGTGAAATTCTTGTGCGCCAACACAGTGACTCAAGCGCAGCTCCCTGTGTCAACTCATTGAGTTAACTCAAAATTGCGCTATAGCGCAGCAATAACCCGCGGGCATTCGGCACTCGGCAGTGTTGACGCACGGCCCACAAAATATGACTCACTCCAGATCTCACTCCAGACTTTGCCCGGGCCGGGGTACTGAGTAATTCCTGGAGCTCGTTTGTATATTACAGGCCAAGAAATTTTGGTTGATTTTTTTTTAGTATTTTATGGCAGATTTTAGCATACTATACAATTTTGGAACCTACAACAAGGTTGCCCTATAAAAATGAGTTACAGACCATGTCTCAAAACGCCCAATTAGGCTATTTATTCTGTGGTAACCATTTTTTTATTGAAAAAGCTATTGAAAGTTCTGGAGAAAAAGCCGTTTTGTTCAAATATAATTAATTCATACAGTGTACAATATCATTAATTCTTTAATATAATGAAGAAGTTGAAAGTGCTAAAAGCAATAGACAATTACCACTTTCGTTGAAATTAAATGATCTAGTTCAACTCGAACTCTGTATTTAGTGTATTTACCGAGTTATGATAACGTATTCGTTAGGCAAACACTGATACATTAGTGTGAGCGGCGAGCGCTTCATTGAGTTTAGTTGCGCCATGAGTTGATGGATTCGGACAATGTGAGTTGACACACTCAACACAGTCAACTGAGTTGGCGCAATTGCGCGGCGTAACACTGTGTTACACATCTCTAGTAAAGAGCATACGATATCGCAAATCCTATTTACTAAATAGCATCCGTGATTGCAAATTCTGAAAGTGCTATAAGTATGCGTGATGTGTTAACGAATAAAACAACTTCAATAGATTTTGGCACTTTTACTGCAAATTTAATTAACAAAATATGTATTCTAGGTAATAGGTAGTTATGAGAAGTAGGTATGTATGTTCTTTGAATAAAAGATATTATTTAGCAATTTTTTATCTGCCTAAGGATTCATTGTCTTTAACTCATTATTTTAAATCATGGAGTGCTAACCTCTGTTTCTGAGTTCATTTGTGATAAAATTCCTTACCCGGAAATAACCTCATTTTTACCGGCTTCAATTAAGTGTTCAAGAATTATAAAAGATAATTACTTCTACGGGGTCTTTAGAAATGATTGTAACATCGTAGGTTGCTTTGGAAAAATTTTTATCATATTGTTGTCTATGTTAAGTCTACAAAATTTATAACTTAAGTCACATTATTAAATTTCTTTCGGAATGACCAGCATAATCTTACAGTATCATTTGTTAAAATTAAAGTTCACATCAGAATATAAAAATATTTATAATAGTCCAACGCCAACTGCGCTCGTACAATCATTTATAGAGACCCTGTATTTCTTCCTTCTTAGATAAGGTTGCCCTAAACTGTGTGGTCATCAACTATTTGTATTCATAATTTGGTGGCAAATTCATATTTTATTTACTCACAAAATCAAATATAAAAACCTCAACCTTTGTACTGAATCAATAGGTACTAATCTTTTGGTTTGCGTCTCAGAGTAAGAAATAAACATGTTTATTTCTTACTCTGAGGTTTTGCGTTGTACTAATATCAATGTCTAACGAACATTTTGCGATCACGGGTGTTAGTTATCCAAGCGATTTGCCACATCGTCTGCTATTTACCAGGGATGTTCGGGTGAAAGCCGACTGGCGATCCTGGGTGTTGTATACAAATATGCGTGCGGCAGATTGGCAGCGCAGGCTCCGGACCAACAAATGCTAATCTGGCTCCCCGCCTAGCCAGTTCATCTGACTGTGAATCAGAAGCAGAAAGAGCTGAATACATGGCATGCAAGTGTCCAGAGCTGGTCAACCTAAGAACAATTCATATGGGAAAACCGGTCCTGTAGACCCAAGAGGTGTAATGGCCAAGGCTCCTAAGGAGGTTATCGGTTTTATCAACGCCATTGAGGACCTCCTTGGGTTTCCATGAATGAGTAGGGTGGAGAACTAAAGATCTACATGGTTACAGTTCCCAGAAGGCTTGTCTAGCCATAACTACTCCAGTTATAATAATAATACATACTCAATTTTGGAGGCGAAGAATATCATTGATTGACTAATTATTCACCTTGAAAATTGCCAAAGGGAAGCGAACTCAGCAAAAAAACCATATGTATATAGTTTTCATAGATCTAGTAAACGCTTATTCATGATCTCCAGAAGTTATTGTGATTACTATGGGTAGTTCTCGGACAATTTAAATTTGAACGGTGGTTTTCTCTCATTATAAACAAGCGCAAGAGCTTCGGACTTCACGCCACGGTATCCATAAAAAATTTTTACCTTTGATAGGCTGGTGTTTGCGGTTTCTTCCGACGCCAGTTGCATCCCCACCACTTATTACAATTATTTTTCGAATCATATTTCCGATACTGTCGTATCTTTCTTGGTTCAACTGGGATGCTTCTTTGGGTTTCGTAAAGCGGATATGTTATTTCCTGATACCCTGAATTTGGAAAATAATCGATTTGTTTCCTTTCATCTGGTATTTCTTGGCAATAATTTTTTGGTCTTTTATTTGGACTATCCACTGTACATGTATTGTGATGTTCAGAACAACCCCTCTGGCAGCAGTTTGGCATTATTTGGATTGTAATGTTCCTGCCAAGATCCTTTGTATTATCTTCAGTTCTTGGAAATGCAACTGCTTGGTCACAATCGCACCCGATAGATTTTGTAGTCCTTCGCGGCGGCATGTATATTAAATGGTGCTCTTTTTCAGGTTGCATTACCATTGGGCAATCAAAATCACAATCAAAATGATCATAGTTGATATTCTGAATAGGAGGATATTGTTTTTTGACCTACACATCTGTTATCCAACGTCTTGTTTTTTGATTCGTTTAGCTGGAAGTTTGTTTGATCTGAAGTTGATTTCGGATCGCTTGAAATTTCATGTTCATCAACTTTACCAGATTTGCAACAACTGAAATGTTTTTTCTTCTTTGTAGATTGTTCTTGGTGGTCATTTTCGATTTCATTATTAATATTTTCGCCAGATGTTTTCTTATAATGTGGACCTTTTTGGTATCGATATTCTTGGTGATCATTTTCGATTTCGCTATTATCTATCTTTTCAATAGATGTATTCTTATAATGTGGACCTCTTCGGTATCTATATTGAGAATCTGAATCATTCAAATAACAAACCTCTGGCAATTTCTGATATAATGTGGCATCTTGAATTCGGTTAGCGCGAACAGGTTTTCTTCTACAGCATCTTTCATCAAAATCAATCAGACCTGGATCATTACGAAAATCCCAATTACTTGTACAGCAAGAGTTAGTATAATTATATTGTGGATTGTATATCGGAACCCTTTTTAATTCTGGTCTGTATCTGTATGCCCCACATTTTGGCGTTTTATTTGGAATTCCTTGACAAGACATGCTACATTTTGGTTCCATGTAACAAACATGCGGATCCAATTCAAAAGCTCTTGTTGGCATTTGCGAATTAAGTTCATTTTCTATTGGTGACTTTAAAATATCGGCAATTTTCGTCCTTAAGCAGTCAGAGCTACATCCATATTTGCGATGCTCTGCTGAAGAATCTTTATATGAAACCAAATGAAGGATTTGAATTTAAAAAGTCATCAAAAAAGAAGTCGTCCTATACTCTTTTGTTATGTAAGAGCTATGCAAATGATGTGGAAAACGGTTATCATTAAAAATCTTCTGTTCTTTATTCATCGGATTGAAGATATCCTTTCAATATTTGCCTGCATTTCTACAGGTTTTCTTCTTTTTCTAGGCTCAGAAGATGTAGATTTAATATCATTACTTTCATTTAAGGGAGGTGATTTTTTCCAGATTAGTTTGTTGGTTGTAAAAAACATTTGGAGAGGGTTCTTCTTTTCGACTTGAAGTTCCGTCATTTGTTCTATTTTTTATGAAAGCGGAATTAACGATTATAGCTTTATTCTCCTTGTTGAAGTCTAAAAATCGAGGTTTTGGGTCAAAATTGTTCAGTTCATTGATTGGTTCGTTTTCAAAAAGGACTTCTTTCACCTCAGGTAAGCCATAAGAAAATTCTTTTTTTATGTTATGTTGATTTTGGGGAAAAAGATACTTATTTTCATTCATATCCATCTTGACCATATACTCATTCACATTAAATCTTTCTTCAAGGTCAGTTGTACACCATGGAAAATTAAGGTGTGTTTCTTCATCGTCAATATCTGACAAAGACAAAACATTGGGTTTGAATGCGGAATCTAATCCTGAAACATAATTGTCTCCTTTTGATTATGATATTATATTGATAATGAAAAGTTCATTTCACCTGAGAATGAACAGTTACATTGTCTCTGTTCATATGATGAATTCCTCAGAAGTTCTTCACGTTGAACACTACATTTCATATGTTGATTTCTCAATAAATGGTTATCATTTGAAATAACCATACCCTCTCATATAACAAAAATTTACGCTCAAAATAGACAGATCTTGAGAAACAGTCTAATAATTCTGTCATGTATCTTTGTACTTTGGACTATAGAAAAAATTGGCCTAATCCCAATCATAGACAAACTTCTCCGTTTAGTTAGTCTATGATCCCAATTAGTAATCTTTTAAGTCCTGAACAGGCCCCATGCGTCTCAAGATGAAGTTAAATTAACAAATGAGAATAAAGGATGCAACAAGAAACATGTCCATGTTTTTAAAAACCATTTTCTTTACTCAGAAATATTAAATAATTAACAATCTCAAATTATATTACAATATGTGTGATATATATAAAATAATGACAAATTTTAAAGCTGTTTTTCTAAGACTATTCCCAAACCTTCTGTACTTTGAGATCATGGTTGTTTTCCATATCCAAGCTTGGATCTAGATTTGCATAATGTCTTCCAACTTTGGATAAAAATAGGAAAATAAGAAAGATTCCAATTATGAATAATGTCCCGAGTAGGAAATATCTTTTATGCAAGGCTTTACCACCACGTCTACTAGGTCCAAAAGTCAAGCTGAAAAATGAAACCGAATTATATTCACAATTTCAACCAATTCTAATGTTCAGAATTCCAGTTTAACACGCAAATTTCATTCGATCAAATTATATCTAATCAGAAAAAAAATGCGTAGATTTTTTATTATTCAATTTTTTGTAAAACATTCACTTAGATTTCTATTCATGTGAGCAAATAGTATATTATATTATAAGGATTAAAAGTGCATTTTTTTTTACGAGCAATATTAGCAGTTGCGAGGCGCAGCCGAGCGAATGCAGAATTGCGAGTTAAAATAGGCACTTTTAATCCGAATAATATATACTATTTTTTCTCCAACCAAGTCAAAATTACAATAAAATTGGTTTTAGTGAAAAATCGTTCATAATTTGGTTATGAATTTGAACACAGAATCATGACAGTGATTGTCAAGTAGACTTCAAATGCATTTACTTTTAATCCAAGGATTAAAAGTAGCGTTTTTAATCCTAGGATTAAAAGTGTTGCTAAGCAACGAGCAAATTTTTGTACGGTAAGAGAATTTATGACTTTTGCACCTGAAAATAGTACAGAAAAGTCAACATTTTTTGATGGTTGGAGAAAATAGTATATTATATTATAAGGATTGAAAGTGCATATTTTTTTTACGAGCAATATTTGCAGTTGCGAGGCGCAGCCGAGCGAATGCAAAATTGCGAGTTAAAATAGGCACTTTTAGTCCGAATAATATATACTATTTTTTCTCCAACCAAGTCAAAATTACAATAAAATTGGTTTTAGTGAAAAATCGTTTATAATTTGGTTATGAATTTGAACACAGAATCATGACAGTGATTGTCAAGTAGACGTCAAATGCCATTACTTTTAATCCGGAGGATTAAAAGTAGCGTTTTTAATCCTAGGATTAAAAGTGTTGCTAAGTAACGAGTGAATTTTTGTACGGTAAGGAAATGAATGACTTTTGCACCTGAAAATAGTACAAAAATGTCAACATTTTTTGATGGTTGGAGAAAAAAATGATTTTGAGGTCTTTTCCCCAATGCCATTTACGAGTATTCATATTAGCAATGATTCACAACAGGTTTAATCATAGCTTTGCAGGGTGGCCAGAATTGGTGATCCAAGAACTACAATTTTTTAACCCTAAAAGATGAAAATGAATGGCACATATCAGTCATCTTTTTTCAAGAAACGAGTTATGTCATGTACCACATTCCTCTATCTTCTTTTGTTTTTGAGTCTTAAGTCAAAATTGACATTTGGGCAATTTAAAGTTTGGTCATTTTGTTCATTCCTGTTTGTGCTATAATCACATAAAACACTTCCAGGAATCCAGTAGCTTATTCTAATTTTCATTAAGCGGTTTCCTTCCTGATTTATAACATTAACTTTTGTTTTTTCTTCCGGAAACAATACAATGTGGTTGAAAGCATTATGAATTTATTGAAAAAAGATTACCGCAATGTGTGTTTCTTTTCTATCCCATGGGGTTAAAAAGTTGCAGTTCACGGATCACCAATTCTGACCACACAGCAATCTATCTGAAAAAGTTTCCATTTCTATAATTCCAAGAAACTTTTTCTTTGAGGATTTAGTATGACATTGTTCAGACCAACAAAATTGCATTTATTGAAGCATAAAATTAAATATTTTGGTTATTTCCTAGAAAATCGGACTCACTCTGGGAATTCGGCTGACGATATGCTAATTTAATGATTGGACAATTTTGGATATTGAAATCGAATGCATAAAATCTTTACTTACTTCCACCAGTTCCTTACAACAGTCAAGCGTCTCTTATACTTATCATCATCATGATCAAATGGAACAGACTTAACATCTCTTATGTCTTGAAACACCCGACGATTTGATGAAGTCTGATAACTGTTTGATGGATTTCTTATGAAAGGTTCTTGTTCTTCAACATCAATGGAATGAGAACCATTACTGACTGACAGAGAAGAATTTGCTTTCGGTTTTGTAATCGAATTTAAAATTACAGGAGCCTTAACCTCTCTTTCTTCAGAAAGCTAGAAATAAACATGTATGATTATTCTTCCTCTACATGGTGT
The DNA here is from genome assembly GCA_013421045.1 of Propylea japonica. Lineage (NCBI taxonomy): Eukaryota > Metazoa > Arthropoda > Insecta > Coleoptera > Coccinellidae > Propylea > Propylea japonica. The sequence goes on along the minus strand of JACDNR010000306.1, from coordinate 21,552 downwards.
TTCGAAAAAGGGCGATCCCCTCTATAGGATAGATAGAAAACCGTAAAATAATTGGTGTTTGTTCAGTAAAAAAATTTCGTAGCGCCATCCGTTTCAATATAGAGGGCGTTATACGGGGTCTTTATAAATGATTGTAACATCGTAGGTTGCTTTGGAAATTTTTCATCTAATTGTTTTTTATGCAAAGTCTACAAATTTAAAATTCTAGTCACATTAATCAATTTACGGAATTACCAGCCTACATTAAAAGTATCGTTTGTTTAAATTGAAGTTTACATCTGAATATAAATATTTATAATAGTCCAACGCCAACTCCGCTGTTATAATCATTTATAGAAACCCTGTACACATCTTTTAAGATTTTGACGAAACTACTGGCAACACTGCAATGAAATATACATATATAGATAAAGATAAGAAAATGTTTCGGAAACTGATACATCCAATGAATTTGGTTTTATGTCTAACTCTCATAGAGGGCGCTAGTTACACGGTTCGTACCAACTACTATTGAACATAACTTTTTTAATATTTGATTTATTGAGCAAAATTTCAAGTAAATTGAACATCATAATTTTACACCAAAAAGGTACTCTTGAAAAAAACTCGATAATGTGTACCGTTTTGGAAATATTTTGATTTGCTTGTATGAAGTAATGATAAAATCTATTAATTAAGCAACAGTTCACGAGATGAAAAATTCAAAAAAAGGGTAATAACATAAAATTGAATTTAATTAGAGTAGATAAAATATCATTTGTTTCCACAAATACAAAAGTCTATCCTTTTTCCAGTTTCCTAAAGAATCCATTAATCTTCTTAACAGTTGGGAGTCAGCTATGGGGTCATTATTAGTTATTTAATCCACCAGGTTATTAAAGACAGCGACCAATGGTCAAGGTATTAGAACGCGTTCGCTCCGCTCACGCGTTAACAGTTCGATTATAACCGAGTTGATTTCAACATGAATTTTGTATGAATTCTTGATTGAACTACATTATCATTTTGCAGAAGACTTTTGACATAATAAAATTTCTATGTATCTATGTCCAGTAGAGTTTCGACATTTCTCGTGCTTCTGCTTTGAATACTTTGTGAACCGTTGCCATGAGGATTGCACATTAAAATAGCAGAAATTGAGCATTAAAATGGGTCATTCATGATCAATTTCGTACACATTAAAATCACCTTGTATTTGAGGGCGGCGGAAAAAGTAGTTTTCAAATCAAAATGTTTCGAAAAAGGTACACATTATCGAGTTTTTTCAATAGTATCTTTTTGCTGTAAAATTAAATGATGTTTAAGTTTAAGTTCACTTGAGAATTTGCTCCATAAATACAGGGTCTTTATAAATGATTATAACAATGCAATTGGCTTTGGATTGCAGAATACTAATCTCTAACCAATCAGAGCATAGCATGATCACAGAATTCTGTGGTTTGCATAATCCAAAGCCAACTGCGATGTTACAATCATTTATAGGGACCCTGTAATATTAACTAAGTTATGTTCAATACTAGTTGATACGAACCGTGAAACTAGCGCCCTAGCCTCTAGTCAGACAAAAAAACAAATTCATTGGATGTAATAGCTTCTAAAACATATCCGTATAAAATTTCATTGCAATGTTGCTAGTAGTTTTGGCAAAATTTTAAGAGATGTGTACAATTTTTCTTTCATTAACGCCCTCTATCTTGGAAACAGATGGTGCTACAGTAATTTTTTCCTGAACAAACCCCAATTATTTTTCGGTTTTCTATCTATCCTAGAGAGGGGTTTTTTGAAACTCCGTGTATATCAGGGTCAAGGAAAGAATATCCTTCCCTTATGATAATGATAATAATTCTTCCTTATTTTTGATAATATTGAAAAAAGTGATAATGTTGATTAGGATGAGATAGTATGACATATCTAGCTATCCAAATAATAGTTACAAAAAGTTGCCTGCAACTTTTATAACTCTTTAATAGTATGTACTTGGAAAAATTGTATCACTTAATTGAACAATACTTTTAAAGAAAACTCACCAGAGGTAGACCAAGACCTGCTCTGGCCCAGTTCACTCCTGCCAATTTTTCTTTCAACACATCTGCAACTGGACTTATCAAATTCTGTGGGGGAAAAAGTGGTGTTTTACAAGAAGGGCACACATATCCTCTCGGTGCTGTTGTAGCTGGTAATTGTCTCGAGAAATTATCCAAACAGGACCAATGAAAAACATCTGAAAAAATATTAAATGGCAATTCACTTTCCCAGCTCAAAACTTCAGATATTTTTCAGTTATAAATTTCAATAAAATAATACTTACGATAACATGTTAATCTTATACTATCTTCAATATTCAACTCTTTAGTGCATAATTCACAGATTGAATTGTAATCACTATCTTGGAGCCATTGCAAATATGACTGAACTATACACTGAAACATTCATGATTGAAATAATCGTTAATTTATTAATATTTACTTAACTTACAATGGGATGATTCGTTACCATACAATTTTCACACACACAAACCCGGTGCTCAAAGCAAAATTGATTTGTTACACGTCGCTTTGGGCATTTGCACAGACCCATGATTAACTATTGTTCCTTAATTAAATAACTCCTAAGAGAAATATGGTTTATTAAAGATAAATATTACTTATAAATACTATTTGCCACATACGTGACTATTTGACAAACAGATGATTTGTTTTGACACTTAGGCTGTAGTTGTCAAAGTCAGTTGTCATGTGAGGTTCTTCTTTTCTATGACCAAAGTCATAAATATTCTTCACAGTTATCTCTTTTTTTTTCAGCTACAGCCTTCATTATATTTTCATTTATTTTAATTTTAAAGGACAATTTAATCATCTATCATCTAGTTATATTTTCAAATGAACGCTTATTTATTCAATTGAGTTATGACCTCAAACAGGTAATATACTTGTGATAACTTTTACAATATTATCTTTATCTACTGGACATTTTCTGTAAAGAGATGAGCATCTATCCATTTCTGATGATTTTCCCATGTCTACAGCTTGTTTGATACTGCTTTCCGTCTAGTAACTGAGAAACCAAGGAATTGCTGTGAAAATATTTGTGTTAGTAAATTACAATAATAGAAAAAATATGGATATTCGTACTTAGTAATCGCGTTGATCATTTCATCGACTGTACTGGCCTCGCCGTTCTCTATATTTTTGTGCGATTCGTTGATGTAGTTACAAACAATACGCTGCATGCAAGAACTGCTATCGATATTATGTTTTTCTAGTGTGTTGTCCAATCTTGAAAGTATATCGGAAACGGTAGAAAACCCTCATCTAAACCTAAAAAAATTACTGATGTAAATGATTCTGCTTGAGTTCTATAAGTCATCAAAAATGTTTCACGTTGTTAAGTATTCAGTTGGAAATAATTTTCAATTTTCATAGAGGACGCTCATTGTACAGGGTATCCCATTCGTTTTGTCCTATACCCTTATATGGGAACTCACACTTGTAATCGAAAAAAGTTTCAAATGAAACTTGTTCGTATTAATTTATCTTTTACTTTTATTGTATAATAATTTCAAAATGGCGTCGAGCTTATAAACAGAGTGGTGGTAATTTCTTAAATAGAACACCCTGACCCTATATATCATTATATTTTTGAAAGGAGCTCAAAAACACGATCATTCATATATGAAATTAATAGTCCATAATGATTCGTTCCGATTTTAGGACTATAGTTTTCAGTGGTAATAGGTCCAAATTTGGACTGCAATAAAAAGGACTCTATGGATTGGATTTGAATGTAACTTGCACTGGGAGTCAATTTAGTTGTCTTACATATTTGATCGCTAACAATTTAATAGACATCAGTTTTTAAAATCAATGCGATTGTCTCTCTTCAACATCTGAATATCACGAATTTTTCAAATGGAACACTCTTTGCTGAGTCATTGAGTTTAAGTTGATTTAAAAGATTTTTTCAAGGCGAATCTGAATAAAGGCTTAGAAAAGCGATTTACTCCCTGTAATACTCAAAATGGTGGCCATTTTGAACATTTACTGTGATTTCATTCGTTGTGATTTGATAAGATGATTAATGAATTAATTTTGTTCAATGGATGTATTTGCTTTTAAATTCTTCTAAATCAAGCAGCTAATGGCAATAATGTCATAACATTGGCGACGATATATTTAAATTATAATGCTATAAAATTTCAACATTACATGCGAATAAGTCGTCTAACTTTTCCAAAATTGATTTTAGACCTATGCTACCCTACATATTTAGATTCGTCCTGAAAAGATCTTTCAAATGATGTAACTGAATATAGGGGTGTTCCATTAAAAAAAATCGAGATATTTGAAGGTTGAAGAAGACACTCGTATTGATTTAAATCGCTGTCTATCAAATTGAGACAATTAAATTGAAAAACTCCAAGTGCAAGTTTCATTCAAATCCATTTCATAGAGACTTTTTTATTGCAGTCCAAAGTGGGACCCATTTTTCACACTGAAAACTAGCCATAAATCCGGAACGAAACATAACAGACCATTATCACACAAGAATGAAATCGTGTTTTCGAGCTCTTTTAAAAATATGATAATTTTAGGGTGTTCCATTTAAGAAACAATAACTTTATGCCACCACCCGGTATATAAGCTCGACGCCATTTCGAAATTATTATGCAATAGAAGATTACAGTAATACGAACAACTTTTATCTGAAACTTTTTTCGATTACATGTGTGAGTTCTTACATAAGGGGATAGGACAAAACGAATGGGACACCCTGTATGTAATACAACATACGTTCACAAGAATGAAATCGTGTTTTCGAGCTCTTTTAAAAAATATGATAATTTATAGGGTGTTCCATTTAAGAAACAATAACTTTATGCCACCACCCGGTATATAAGCTCGACGCCATTTCGAAATTATTATACAATAGAAGATTACAGTAATACGAACAACTTTTATCTGAAACTTTTTTCGATTACATGTGTGAGTTCTTACATAAGGGGATAGGACAAAACGAATGGGACACCCTGTATGTAATACAACATACGTACTGGAGGTACGTGAACATTAGAGTTCAAATTAGGAGGGACAAATACAGTGAAGGATTAAAGAAAAATCTTGAATGTCAATTTAAAACGATGTAAACAAACAATATCCGACGCATCATACCACGTGACAGCTAATCAAAAAGTGGTTTTTCCGGTCTTTCCCATGTCTTGCCCATAGATAAATAATAGTTATTTAATAAACTAGGTTATTAAGACAGCGATTAATAGTCAAGATATTTTAAAGCGTGAGCGGAGCGAACGCTTCAATAGTTCGAGACCATTAGTCGCTCGATTAATAACCGAGTTTATTACAAGATTTTTCCGACGATCTCAATATGATATGTGTATGAATTCTTGATTGAAATACATTTTCATTCTGCACAAGACATACATTTGTCATAATGAAATTTCTATGTATCTATGTTCCAGTAGAGTTTTGACATTTCTCGTAGTGCTTCTGAATACTTTGTGAACGGTTGCCATGAGGATTGCACATTAAAATAGCCAAAAAATTGAGCATTAAAATGGGTCATTAATGATCAATTTCGTACACATTAAAATCACCTTTTATTTCGAGGTCGGCGGAAAATAAAATTAAAGAGAAGTCTTGCCCGTCCCGTAGAAACTACGTTTGTCGGTCTGTCGTCTACACTCTGTGACTAGTGGTTACTGTGGTTACCACAAATCAGAATAGAAGGAAGTGAAGGAGGTATAAAACTGGTCTCTCGAGTTGACGGGATATTTTACACCTTCTCAATGTTCTTCCATCCTGATTGGAGGTAACCAGAGGTTTTGAAACCGTTGGTGGTGTGTGTATGATGAAAACGTCAGCTTTTAATAATAACAGGGGGGAGCGAGAACCGCCAGGATTTTTCAATGGGGAATGAGGGCACTGAATGAGTTTGTACCTTAGATTATTCACTTATTATTATTTATTATTTGTGAATAATCTAAGGTTTGTACAGTTTTGTTTAGCTTTAGCATAGTCCAGATTTGACGGGTGCCAGCAAAAATGGACGATCCCCCCATCAATGATGAACAGAGTTGCAAATTTTCAAAGTAGTTGGTGAATTTTCGAAGCAGTTGAAAAAATTTCAAAGAAGTTAGAAAAATTTTCGAGGTAGTTAGAAAAATTACCGAGTAGTTGGAAATATTTAAAACAGTTGGTAAAATATTGAAGCAGTTTTCAATAAAGTTGGTACGTGGGCGGCTTAATGTTGATCAGGCTTGGCAAATTTTCAAAGTTGTTGGTAAATTTACGAAGCAGTTGGAGAAATTTCGAGGCATTTGAAAAAATGACATAGCTGCTGGAAACATTTTCAATGTACAGGGTGGGCATATTTCGATGTTTTAGCACTACAACTTTTAAACCAGAGGAGATAGACAAAATCTGATACCCACTTCTCGATCTCTTTTTCTGAGAAACTAACGAGAGTAGTATTCATTTTTGGCTACCTTCTGTTGTTTTCGAATTATTAGCGAAAATTGGAAGAGTGGCAATATCGAAAAAAATTCATATCTCCGCTAATACTGATGATAGAGCTCTGAAATTAAAACATTATACAGGCACTTTTTTAGTAGAATCCAGTGGCGTATTCGCCTTTTTTGCACCAATTCTAATTACGGAGCTATGACCCAAAGTTATGTTTTTTTAAATGGAAATACTAGATTTTTGTGGCTTAATTTTTTCTGATTTCAAAAATATATAACATTGTATGGTTTGTATCAATATGAGTATAGAAAATGATCAAAAACCTATTTTCATTCGAGGCTCAATATTTTCTATGGTTGACGAGCACAGAAAAATGGAGCTTCCTATAACAAGAGCAGTCTCCTTCCGTCAATCTCATTATTTCTATGCTTTCAACTAATTTCTCCAAAAAATTCGAACATGGATATATTTCATGAAAACGTATATCTTGAAATGGATTTGGAAATAACAAAAGATCCACATGATCCTCCGTTTCAATCGATATACTTATAATGAGATGGATGCAAGAGAATATTTTTATTGCACTCCAGAATAAATACGCACAAGTGCTTAGTAGTCTATTTCAAATCGCATATGAAATAACGCATATATAGATATGATTGAAGTTATCAATTCAATCAGAAAAGTAATGAAGGAAATAGTAATTTACGTAACAAGTCCGGAAAATAGGGTTTTTTTGGACGAATAGACAAAATTCTAGGACGAGCGCAAGCGAGTCCTAGAAGTCTATGAGTCCAAAAAAACCATTTTCGGGCGTGTTGCGTACAATATTTTTTCGGCAACCGTCTAGAATAACAAATCAATGAGACGACACATTTCTTTTTATATATTTTATATGAACTGTCAGCCGTTTTCTCAGTGCTATGGTAACTTCATTATCAAAAATATACCTACCAAGATTTTCATATTTACTATGATCAAACGACGTGATTCTTCCCGGCCTAGTCCGGGAAGTACGTACTTCCCGGACTAGGCCGGGAAAGGCTTCTTTCTCAAAGAAAAAGCGTCCGGAAAGTGGGTACTTCCCGGACGGTTGCCGAAAAATATTTTTCAATACCTAATAGTGATTACAATAAAGGTCAGTAGGTTATAACTAAGATGTCTTATTTTAGACATCTTAGTTATAACTTAGAATGAGGGATCAAGTTTCACAGCAGTTCATCTTGGAGAAATTGAGTAAAGAGCATAGAAATGAAAAGAATACTGGAAAGATATTGTGGTAATTATACGATGCTAAATTTTTCTGTGCTCATCAACAGTTGAAACCATAGAAAATATTGAGACTCAGATGAAAATAGGTTTTTGATCATTTTCTATACTCATATTGATACAAACCATACAATGTTATAATATTTTTGAAATCAGAAAAAATTAAGCTTTCAGGAAATGCCACAAAAATCTAGTATTCCCTTCAAAAAACATAACTTTGGGTCATAGCTACGTGATTAGAAATGGTGCAAAAGATACGAGTACTCCACTGGATTCTACGTTAAAAAGTGCCTGTATATTCTATGAGAACTGCAAGGGATTTGGGGACATCCGATTTCAAACTTACGGACCTCTGGGAACAGGAATGGAGAGATGCCTGCCCAATCCAATGCAAGAATCTTCCATGTATAAAACAAAAGCCACCTGCTTACGAACAGCCCCGCAAAATATGGACATCCATCAACAGAATACGTACCGGACACGGAAGATGCGCAGATTCGCTCTACAGGTGGAACATAACACCAACTGCAAGATGTGACTGCGGGGCGGCCAGACAAACTGTTCACCACATCATCACCGAATGCCAGAACAGGGCGTACACAGGTGACTTCAATGATTTCCTGATGGCGACCAACGGAGCGATTGATTACATTCGACAACTAGATCTTAGCCTATGACTCATTCCTTTTTTATCATACATGTGTTATTATGCCATACGATAAATAAATAAATGTATAATGTTTTAATTTCAGAGCTCTATCATCAGTATTAACGGAGATATGAATTTTTTTCGTTATCGACACTTTTCCAATTTTTGCCTATAACTCGAAAACAAAATAAGGTAGCCAAAAATGAATACTACTCTTGTTAGTTCTCAGAAAAGAGATCGAGAAGTGGCTATCAGATTTTGTCTATCTTCTCTGGTTTAAAAGTTTGTAGTGCTAAAACATCGAAATATGCCCACCCTGTACAGGGGCTGGCTTAGCAAATTTTCAAGGCAGGTGGTAAATTTCCGAGGATGTTTATAAAACTCCGAAGCAGTTGGAAAAGATTTCGAAAGAAGTTGGAAAAATTTCGAGGCAGTTGGAAATAGATAGATACATTCAAAAGAATTTATGCCAAGGCGGACCTAGTTGATCAGAGTTGGCAAATTTTCATTTTATCTGGGGCCTATTGCACCAAACACTTTGCAACTTTTCACTTTGCACTTTTCACTTTTTAAATGAATTAAGTTGGACGAAACGTATTCATAAATGAAAAATACATTGTGAAAAGTCAAGTGCATAGTGAAAAATACTCCGCAGACATTAAATATTGGGAAAAATTGTGTGCAACATAACTAATTTTCACTTTTGAAATTTGTCAGAATGCAAAGTGCGAAGTGAAAAGTTGCAAAGTATTTTGGTGCAATAGGCCCCTGTTACTAATTTTCGTTATTTCTCTAGGCCTGGCAGTATTTTTGGTGCTCTTGTTCTCAGGAGAACTGCTTACTATCGTTTCGCCCAATAGACTGTTATTTTCAAATTTTGGCCCGGTAAGAGAATCCGATCAATGACAAACTCGATATTTTGAACTAGGACAGCGACGCGCATATTGTAGTATATTTAACCTTCATTTCGTCAGAAACGAATTATCAGAAGATTTCAAAGAAATAAAAAATCCGTCCATAACTGCTGGTCTAATTTCATTATCTGCTTATCCGGGCGATATGAAATTCACTACTTAAATACAAATTGGTGATGTGATCATGTCTGCCGAATTCCATAAAGCTAGGATGATTAGTTTTCAGATTTTTGAAAAATGATTTGTGATCACAACACATCCATATACTATCAATATTTTCCAAACTTACTATGACAATGTTATATGTCGTTGATATTATAAGTTGACATCTCTGAATAGATTTCTGTTGTAATCATAATACGAGTTAAAAGTATTTTTACGTTTATTTTATTCGTATTTTTCTTAATGCGTGAAATACGTAAGGAATTGGTTACAGTACAAGCCTGCTGTACATTACACATTTTTTAATTATTTTTAATACTCTAGAAAAAAAAATTATCACTTACGAAAATAACCACCCCCTCCAAATCGTTTTTCTAATCCTACAATGCTCAGTTGGCAAATTTTTGGCAGCTGTGGATTTGGTAATTATTTTATTTAGGTGCGAGTTTCAACTAAGTTTTTTTCTATCCAAAGTGACCCCAACATACTTAACCTTATCTGAATGATACTCACTTCTATAACCACCATGTGAACCACCGAAAGCATGAGCCAACTTGGGTAGAATCAAAATAGCTCCCAATCCAATGAGTGCCCCCAAAGCAACACCTCCAATGTCAAGTTTCATGGGGGAAACCATGTAGCTAACGCCGCCATTTTGAGGATATGCTTGCGCGCCAGTACCTGTGTTTCCATAAACGATGGCAAGCCGAATCGCAGTTTGTCAGCTGAAGATTTGGCTTCTTTCTCATCTGACTTTCGCTCGGCCGTGTGATTGTTGGATGAGTGTAGATTGTACTCGAAGTATCGGTTGGAACTTGGTTGAAAATTCCTGAAATGAAATGATTGTCGTTTCAACAAAGGTTCATTTATGTAGGAAATCAATGAGGATTTATCATTTTAGTTGACAAGTAGAAACTACGCCATTAATGAAAATAGAACGATACACGCTTCAAGAACGCATTGAAATTATTAAAATTCACTATAAAAATGGAGAACATTTTTCAGAGACGGTTCGTAAACTCGAACATTTTTGGTCGTCGTGAAGCACCTTGACGGACCGCAATAAAGAAATTGGTGGAAAATTCGAGCTGTTAGGAGAAGTTAGTGATGTGAAGAATAAAACCCGTGTACGGCGCTCAAGAACAGCCGAGAATATTGATGCAGTAGCCGAAAGTGTTGAAGAAAGCCAGGTTTGTCCGTTTTTTTGGAATTAGGCATTTTATAGAAATTGGATAGTATTGATCTGGACTACGTTTACTTTCAACAATACGGTGCTACGTGTCACACAAGCAACGAAATCATTGATCTTTTGCGGGAAAAGTTTCCGGATCGTGTTATCTCTCGAAGAGATGATCACAATTGGCCACCAAGATCTTGGGACTTTCTTTCTTTGTGGCTACTTGTGAGGCTATCGAGGACATAGGGCAGCTACTTTGCTATTTGGTTATGGCAAATTTCATTAAAAGGATATGGTCCTGTAATCATGGTCGTGGTGGTCATTTGCCTGATGTTATTTTCCACTATTGAAGGCATAGCTTCTTCTTTATAATGAAATAAAAATCCGATCATTCATATTGAAATCTTTGAATATCAAAATAATACCTTTTATTGGAAAACCCTTTATCTGAGTAATAACTTGTCAAGGTGCACTACTGCTGATCAGAAAAGGTCGTGGGCTTGAAAATTATTAATAAGGGCAACCTTTATTTAGTTTCGCCCAAAACCCTATAGTATCTTCAGCTCATGTACCTACCTTCTTTACTTTCTGATATAAAGGATTGTAAATAAGTGCGCAAACTCTTCAGGATGTTATTATAGCTTGTCGAAAAAAATGAACAAAGCTTCAATCAACTCACCCCCTAGAACAGAGTGTTGAAATTTAAAAAATGAAAGCAAGCCCTGAGCAGGAGCTTCTGAGCGCTCGTTCTCTGGTGGAGCAATAGGACTATCATCTCAAAATCTGTATATGACTTGAAATTGATACTTTAATATAAACAATTAAAAAATTTCAATTCTATGGTCACACTTGAAAAATAAAAATAATTAAATTTTATGGTTCTGATGATGCGATCCTCTTGAAATTTGGCATGAACATTCAGTATATCAATCTTCATACCAGGAATGAATTTCACTCAATTCAGATATCTTGTTATGAAAATATAATTTTTTTTTTCAATATTCAAATTGAATTTTTCTATAGTTCGGATGATGCGATGATCTTCAAATTTGCACAAACATTCAATATATAAATCTCAATTCCAAAAATAAATTTCATTAGATTCGGATATCTTGTTATGGAAATATAAAGAGTCTTTCCTTTAATATTCCAATTGGAATTTCTATGGTTTTGATGATGCTATCCTCTTGAAATTTCGCATGAACATTCAGTTATCAGTCTCAACGTACAAAATGAATTTCATTTGAATCGGAAAGTTGGTTATGGAAATAAAAAAATTCTTCTTTTCAATATTCCAATTGAATTTTCTATGGTTCTGTTAATACTATGGCCACAAAATTTTGCGAGAGGCTCACTATGAGCATCTGGCAAGTTGCTGCAAAATTTCATTCCGTTTGCCCTCGTTTTGTGTGAAATATTGAGGAACAAAAATTTTGAATGGCCACTTTTTATGGAACACCCTGTACGATTTTTCTGGTTAACGAACTTAACCGAGCTATTTGGGAGCTGAACACACCCTGAAAATTTCAAGTCTCTAGGACAATCCGTTCGAGAGTTATTGTGCTCACGGACGGCCGGACGGCCGGACGGCCGGCCCTACAGAATTTGATTTGACCTCATATTTTCCATCAGGGAGTCGAACCCTATCGTTTGAGACCATTTTCGGCTCAAAATTCGAAAATTACAGACATTTGGGCAAAACGATATAGCACTCGTCTAAGTAGAACGAGCGCTCAAAAGAAAAACGTTTTTCAATCATAAAAAAATGGTGGTGAATGTTTCGAGGGGTTAGTGAGTGCTTTACCCCCAACTTCTAAGCTTATGGAAAAAGTTTCGAAGCGCCCATTTGAGTCTCCAATGTTTTCTGCACAAAAAAGTACCTACTTATGGTCATACGCTCTAAAGTCGACTGTTTTCCAAAAAAATCAATTTTATGTTGAAAAAGATGCTCGACTCGAACTGTTAGAGAGGAAGTTAAAGAATATTTTTCAAGAAATTGACCATATCGTACAAAAAACAGCATATTTATGCTAATCATAATAACTTTTTTTTCTCAAGTCATAATAGATGAAGGTTTTGAAGGGTTAGTGGGTGGTTTTCCTCCAATTTTTACGCCAAATAAAAAAGTACGATTTTTGAACCACCAATGTTTCCTACATAAAAAAGTTAATTCGGGTCATACGCTCTAAAGTCGACCATTTTCAGTTGTAATTTAACTAGTGCAATGAAAATTATCGAAAATTTTTGGAAATATGCTCGAATGCAAGTTAAGTTGAAAAGAGCACGAGTGCGCGGAGCGCTCGACTGCCTTTTACAGTTTAACTTGCATGAGAGCAGATTTGTCAAAAATTATCGATTCTATTTCATTGCAAGAGTTAAATTTAATAAGAAAATTTTGTGAATCCATCAAATCGTATTGTGTCGCTGTAAGTTGTCCAACAGTATTCATGTTACTCTAATACGTAATAAACGTTCATAATTACGTTTGCATTTATTTTAAAGGACCTGATAATTTTGCACAAGTGCGAATTATCGATAATTTGCACTAATGCAAAATTATCGCCTAATTGTATGCTCATTGGCTAAAACAACAATAAAAATCAGTCGGAACATTGTTGTCTGTCGAATTTGACAGATGAATAAAATTTTCGAGAAAAATCACCTTTTATGTAGAAAAATATGGTAATTTTCTCAATTTTTTTTTTTCAAAACTTCTTCACTAACAGCCAGAAATTGACCACGTTTTTCAACATAAAAGTTGATTTTTAGAGCGTATGATCAGGAGTTCCTTTTTTTCTGTAGAACACATTGGGGATTCAAATTGGTGTTTCAATAACCATACTTTTCCCGTTTTTCCAATGTACGCAATATGTATGGCAGGAACAGATGTCAAAGGATTTTGTTGCGGATACATTTTCATTTATCTCAGTAAATTTGTGTCGATTTCCGTACGAGAAATTGATAAATATTCGAATAAATACAGATCATAATAGTTGAAAGGTTGTTTTTTTGACTTAAAAATAACTTGAGGAAATCCGAATTAGGGCAACCCAACATGTAGGTTATTTCCTATGTTGTTTGGAGGGTTTCAGAACACTCATACAAACGAGGAGTTACAAAATGGTTATTCCATACCAACTGATCAGGAACGTACAACATAAGTTTTGATACTTTCGAACATTTAAAAACAAATTTTGAGTGATTTATTCTGAACATTTTTCGATCAAGAGGGCATATACAAAGGACGGTTCAAACAAAAAAGAAATGCGTTTCAAATAGCAGTGGTCCTTATAATTTTGAACTTGAAAAAAATCTTGAAAATGTTCCCCTTCAATCCTCAAGATTATAAAACAAAATATTCATTAGTTTCCCCAAATAAAAATATAGAAAAAATATTATTTACTAACTTACATCTCATCTCCTTGCCATATTTTGGAGAACCCATAAACATAAACTAAGAGCTAAAACATACAAATCTGAGTATACATATTTAGACAGAGCTGAAACGATCCAGAACTACATATCAAAAATTCTGGTACCCATATATAAAGATAATACTTGACACAGTCACTTAGGCAAAGACAATGTACAATATAGCATTGCGACAAATTTCACTTTCTTTGAGACACAGTGTTTGCTACAGGTACGAATGCATAATATTGTAATGAGTATGTAGGTAATTCTTCTGAAAAGAGTGTAATTACGGAAACTGCTATACGTAACACATATTTTGTTCATCATTAATGTGTTCATTCATAAAGATGAATGAAATATAGAAGTATGGAATTGATTGAATATTACCTACTTAATTTTGAGATTAAGGGATTTTTATTGAATCATTTTCATCGAACGTGTCAAGAGTATATATGATGTATTTTTGAATAGTGATGAGTTTTCCTGCTGGCTACACAGATTATGTGGACAATTAACTGCGGTTATTAATTGGGAAGTAAGTAATATTTAATTAATTTGAAATGCACGCTTTTCCCAGCCCAGAGTGGTCCGTCCTAAAGGACTCGGTTGGATTCACTGATGTATTCATCAGTTTTCTGCTGACCTCGGATTATTATCCGAGGGCAGAAAAGTTCTTTTTTTTCGGTTCTCCTTAAACCTTTAACTTTCGAGCAGAAAGTAGAGATAAAGATCAAATTTCAAGGACGTTGGTTGGTTTGGAATAGATTGGTTAAGTTGAATAGTTTCGATACTTTGGGATACGATTGAAGACTTAAAATAAGTAATTTAATTTCATTTAAAGAAGGTTCCGCAACTGAGCCGTGTTAGGATACGAGGTTTGTTCAAAAAGTATCGTGAATTTTGAATTTTCGCGAGCTACGTATGCTCGATTTTTGATCTCTTGGTGGCGTTATGTTGGTACTCATGACCTTCACCTATGTTGATAATTTCGGCCATTTTGAATGTCCAGCCAGTTTTTTTTACAGCTATTGTGCGTAGGCGTGTTTTAGCTTGTCTTCGATTTTCGTCTATTTCAAAAATAGATCAAAGAATTTGTATCAAATTTTGTGTGAAAACAACTTAAAAGTGCGCGGGCGCATTCAGAATGTTGACTGTTGCATACGGCGAAGCTACTTTGGACAAAAGCAACGTTATTCGGTGGTACGAAATGTTCTCAGAGGGCCGAAAAGATGTGAGCGTTCCGGACACCCGAGCACGTCAACAACAGACGAAAACATTGAGAAGTAAAGAAACAATTGGCTAATCGTCGAATCACCGTCAGAGAAGTTGCTGAGGACCTAAATATATCGATTGGCTCGTGCCATTCGATTATTACCAATAGTTTGGGCATGAGACGAGTCGCCGCGAATTCGTACCAAAATTGCTCAATTTTGACCAAAACAGCATAGCATTAACATTGCTTTTTGGCAAAAAAACACTCTAATCATGCCGCAGCCACCGTATTCCCCAGACCTGGCCCCCTGTGACTTTTTCTGTTCCCGAAACTGAAGAGGCCCATGAAAGGACGACGCTACGCCACGATTGAGGAGATAAAGACGGCATCGAAGGAGGAGCTGAACAAGATCACAAAAAAATGATTTTTTTCAAATGCTTCGAGGATTGGAAAAAACGTTATCACAAGTGTAAATGTCTGATGGGGATTACTTTGAAGGGGACAAATAGATATTCATGAATAAATAGATAATTCTTGAAAAAACATGATTCGCGATACTTTTTGAACGAACCTCGTATAACGGTTTTCGGTTTTCAAGCCCAACCGAAAAAATAATAGATTTATTTTCATCTTTCGGATGTCTTGTTTACTGAACTCACAATTTGAATGTTTCTCAGTCGTTTTTTTTTGAAAAAAAATCACAATTGACATCAAACATTCAGTTTTTATATATGACATTTACTTTCTTCTATTGAATATTTTGTATCCTAATTGAGTTGCTTACTATCACCAGTTTTGTTGTTAACGAAAACCTATATTATTCATGAATTTGAAATGCGTTATTCTTATATTGAAATGAATGGTATTGAACATCTTCTGTAAAACATAATACATAAAATGTAATTTATAGTAATTGTTTGCGCTAGTAGTATTGTATTTTGTAAACCGAAATCGCGGTCATTTCCAAAAACTATATTTATGAACTTTTTGACATATTTTGAGTTCAAGAATTAGCCCTCAACTGTTATTTATTATTTACTTATACAGGGTGTCTGTAAAATAATGAAATAAGGGACTCTGGAAGATGATTCCTCGATCATATAATTTTTTGACATCGACCCCCCTTCCAAGATGCAGCCTTTGGAAGGCGATGACGAGTTTGACAGTTTGTAATTTTATTTACGGCTTAATAAAAACACTGAGTCATTACACTATACATAATATGAAGCATTAAGTAGATGTTACTCACTCAAATTTTTTAGATCTCATAATTTAATTATTAGGGGTTGAAAATAACAACCCCTTAGATTTTCCTTTAAGAACTGTTTTCATGGGATAGATTTTCGAAAAAAAAATCTCTTTTGGCTTCCCTTCAATTCTGGAGAAAAAAAGGCTCTTGCAAAATTTCGATACAGTCGATACTTTTCTCGGAAAAAAATAAAAACTTACAAGCAGTTATGATCACTGTTCATTCCATTTCATCGTATGTTCCATAGAAAGAATATTCTAAGATATTGTTTATGCTCAAAATTGTTTTGTCATTTATGCTTATTAATCGAAAGTTCCATTTATGAAATTAAAATATTACGGTTATAATTTTTCTCCGGAAATTTGTAATTAAACCTTCAGAAAGATTTATGGAACACCTTTATCTCCTATCATGGACATCAATACCTTAGAATATTCATCTATGGAACATACGATGAATGGAATGAACAGTGATCAAAACTGCTTGTAAGTTTTTTATTTTTTCCGAGAAAAGTATCGACTGAACCGAAATTTTGCAAGAGTCTTTTTTTCTCCAGAATTGAATGGAACTGAAGGAGAATTTTATTTTTCGAAATCTATCCCACGAAAACAATTTTTGACCGAAAATCATAATCAACCCTAATAATAAAGTTATGAGAATATAAAAATTGTGTGAGTTACATCTACTAAGTGCTTTATTTTATGTATAATTGTTTTAAAGCCGTAAAAAAATTAAAAACTGTCAACTGGTTATCGCCTTCCAAGGCCTGTATCTTGCAAGATGGGTCGATTTCGAAAAAAATGTACCTATATGAAATACCTCTGCTTATTTTCATCGAGGAATCATCTCCCAAAGTCCCTCTCATTTGTCTACAGACACCCTGTATATTTTGTCTGTCGTGGTGAACTGATAAATGTCTGGTCGATTTACTCTCGAAATTTTCACTGTAGATTTGGGGACAACTACATGTTTGTAAGCTCCCATGAATATGAAAATCGGTTGATCGGTTTCGGAGTAACTCTCACTTAAACTTAGTCTCATTGATTTTCAATGTCCGCGAAATCATAAATCCGATCAATATTAAAGTGGATATGTTTAGAAAATTTTTCAAAAAATTGACATTCTTTCTCGAAATGCTGGTTTGGATAAATTTTTATGACGTTTATAAGTACCTACAAAGCGACATGTCCGTATAGCGTGGCAAGTTTTATTGATATTAGACGAATTCGCTTTTTGGATATTCTTGATTTCATTCTAATTTATTAACTAACTCTACTAGTATATTGAAATTCTGATGAACTTATACAATGACTGACCTATTAAAGATATCCTCAAGAGCTAATATCATTAGTGAATGCAACTCCTATAAAATGACCTACCTGTTCGCGGAAGAGTAATCAGTTTGCAGCTGAACTTCCTCCTACCCGCCGCAGGAATTTTCAATTTTTTCCTACTTTTTCGAGTTTTTTTTAACGCTGTATCTAGAATCCCGGTACCGTAACACATTTTTTTACCGGAGTTCTGATGAAGTCACCCATTTGCCGGCAAATAATTTAGTCGTTGGCGGATCAAATATAACGTTTTTAGATGTTATGTTGATGCGTGAAAGTGTTTTCGTGAATATAATGGTTTTTAGTGTTCGACAAAGACAAACTTTCGAAAACTTCAACGAATGTGAGGAGACTTTGAGAGTTCATGAAAATGAGACCTCTGCGAAGTTCTTGGAAAAAGACGCCCGATTAATTGCGTCCAGCGAAAATGAAAGTTTGAGAAAATCCCTCTGAGCAGGTGCTACAGAGCGCTCGTTCATTGGTGGGGCAAAATGCTATTATACCTCAAAATTTTGTATATGACTTGAGAATAATGCTAAATATATGAATGCAAAATCTCAGCACGATCGGAATTATATTCTGGAAATTATAAAAGAATGAAATACCTCTGTAAAAAATACATAATTGAAAAAAAGTTGAATTCTATGGTTCAGATAACGCAATTCACCTGAAACTTGCATGAACATTCAGTAATGTCAATCTTCATTCACAAATAAATTTCACTCGAATCGGATATCTTGGTATGGAAATTATAAGATTCTCCTTCCAATTTTCCAATTGAATTTTTCTATGGTTCTGTTATACTATGTATATATTATGTATGTATTATGTATATTTATTTTTTATTTATTTATTTATTATTTATTTATTTATTATATAATTGATTCGGGTTGAGGGCGAACCTGTAAACATTTTTACTGAGGATGACCAAACCACCATGTCAGGGAGTCGATTCCAGGAGTAAAAAATACGGTTCGTAGAAAATTTTGAAGTTGAGATGTTCTGAAGTGCTCACGTTTCAATTTTAAGATATGTCCTCTCAGGTTATTTATGTTCAGAGTGAAAATATTTCGAATGCTGTCACCGAATGTCCCAACATATTTGGCCGCAAATTTCGAATCGTTGCGTTTTGTCTAAAATATTGGAGAACAAAAATTTTGAAAGCCAAATTTTATGGAACACCTGTACGATTCGGTTGTAACAAACTTAACCGCGGCATTTGGGAACCGAATTCAATCTGAAAATCTGAAGTCTCTAGGACAACCCCTTCGAAGTTATCGTTCTTATGGCCGGACAGCACCACGGACAGAATTGAATTTGACCACGGATTCGTTACTGTTGTAAAATTATTAACATGTTTTGGTTGGTTGCATTCAATAAAAGAAATATTCCCAATATTATATTAATAAATGTATCTATAGTTAACACCATATGTAGACGGTCAGACAACAATACCATATTACAGTCAGTCGAATAAAGAAGTCCACACGAGCTGTTGTTCTTATTCCAAATTAATATAAAAGTCAAATAGTAATAAAACCTAAATACCAATATATAAATCTACAATATATATTTATAACATGGTGTCAGGTGTGTCTAGTGCTCCAGTGAATCCAATTAAAACGAAATACATCGATAGACGATTCGTATAAACAACGGAAAAAATTACGACGCATATTGACAAGATGTCCGACGATGGTGAAAAAAGTCGATCACATACCTAATTTGAAACCAATCAACGAATTACTTATTTCATCTAGTGGAAACATGCGTCAAATTGGATGGAATGGTGGGAAAATTTTGAAATTTATCTGTTAGCAACAGGATTAGTCGATTCCACAGACAGTAGAAAAATTGCTGTTATGTACATTCAATTGGTTCAAAAGGTAGGCAAATTTATAACTCCTTCAACTTGAAATCACAGACACTTCGTTGGAATATGTAAGAACTAAATTCAACACATATTTTGAACCTCAAAAAATCTCACCATTTACGTCATACTTTTTTCACTCGAACACAAAGCAGATGAAAGTATTGAAAATTTCATAACGACCTCGAAAACTTGAGCATGAATTGTGAATTCAGGACCTTCGAGAGTCTCTTGTCAGAGATATATTCATTGCCAACATGAATTCTCATCTAATGAATATTCGTCAACGACTATTACAAAAAGTCGATATTTCTCTCCAAAAAGCCGTCGAGTTAGCCAAGTCTGTAGTAATGGCTCAAAAATTCAGAAAAAATCCAGCAGGAGCATATGGGAAGTCAGATCAAGTATTATATGTCAATAAAAGAAAATCGGAATTCAATAAGTTCAGACAGTCAAGACCAAGAAGTTCCAGTCAGTCATCCAATAGGTCCAGATACGAATACCAAAATCGAAGATCATCCCCAAGTCAAGATAATATATGTGGAAAATGTGAAGTCGAATCCTATCGTTTACGAGAATTTTTGGTTTAATTCGAAAATTACAGACATTTGGCGAAACGATATAGCACTCGTTCAAGTAGAACGAGAGCTCAAAATGAAATAACTTATGGTTATTTGTGTAAAATACCAAATATGTTAAAAACTCCCAAAAGAAGAATGAAATACTTATTTCATTGGGGTTAACATCCTGAGCTGTATATTACGTATTCACTTGAAGATAATTTCGAGTTTCGAAGTTGTTCCTTTAGGAGTTATCATGTTTACGGTCGGTTGTTTTATATTTTAATTTTTTTTACATTTAACATTTATAACCCATTTTAATATTTAATTTATCCTATTTTAATGTGCAATCCTCATGGCATCCGTTCACAAAGTATTCTGAAGCACTACAAGAAATATAAAACTCTACTGAAACATAGAAATTTCATTATGTCAAACGTATGCCTTATGCGAGGCCTTATGCGAAATGAGAATGTATTTCGATCAAGATTTTATACACAATTTAATTAAAGTCGTCTGAAAAATCTTGTAATCAATTCGGTTATTATCGAACTATTAATGGTCTCGAACTTTTTAACGCGTTAAAATTTCTTGACCATTAGTCGCTGTCTTTAATAACCTAGTTTCTATGTATATCCATCTTATTAACGTTTCATATATGAGACAAATTTTGATTCTGAATTCGCTTACTTATTTGGGTGATTTTCTGAGAGCCCGTTATTTCTAAACTGAAATTTCTCAGGTAATCACTGCGAATGCCCATTGTCTGTCATCCATAAATTCACCGAGATTGGTTAGTGAAAAAAAAAATGTTTCAGAGTGTTGAACAAGTTAGTTTGTAGAGTTTGTCACAATAACATAATTTAATTCTTCACGTGAATGACGGAAGAACGAATGGTATGACAACTTAGCTGCATTACACGATAAGATCTTGCTTCACAATCATTCATAATTCGATTAGCGCAAATCAAAGCTTTCGCTATTGTTTAAAGTTACGCATCTCCTCAATATGTGGATCGACCAATTCTTATCTGCTCCTACTATCTACGCTCAATTACTCTTTTCTACAAAGGGGCGGCAATTTGCTCTTGCAATAAAGTTGATGTTTTTTTTCAGTTTTGAAGATAACAGGATCACTGTAAGGTACCTATCGAAGATGCAACAGTGGTGCACCATGTTCTTCATAGTATTTATGCTTTTTGTTAGTGTGGATTTTTGTGCATCCTATGATAATAGCAGTGCCGTCTTCGATAAAATTAATGTGA
>JACDNR010000305.1:0-64213 GCA_013421045.1 Propylea japonica | reverse complement strand
TATTCCCAATATTTCGAAAACGGTAGATTATAGTTTCACTTAGATCAATTGAATTGGGAGATGAGATTAACAGTGGTTAGTTCATGAATAAGAATACGTTTCTATAATGTTCCTTATATCATGCTCTGACGTACATTTCAAAAATATTCCGAACAAACTAGTAGTAGTATTTTTTTCATGTTTCTTTGTAAATAAATCGGTCTCTGTTCATCCGATTATAATGATTATTACCTCATTTTGTAGGTAAATTAATTCTCTACAAACGCCCTATTGACCACTTCCTTCTATAACCCACCGTTTCAAAATATTTCGAAAAAACTTGGAAGCAGATAAAACAAATTTTTTTTTATGTTCACTTCCGCCATATGGGGCGCAATGAAATGATTAATACCTCAAATAAAGAAAATAATTTCCATACATACACATCCCAGAAAAAGCAGTGTCGAATTAATTGATTTCGATTTCAGTCTTTTATGAAATGATTAAGCCTTAAAAAGGTTCATGAGTTCAACACCATTAAAACCTTCCACATATTTCGCGCAGATTGATAAAGAAGCGAATAATTTCATTCAGTTTTCCTAATGGTATTAGTCGACGCGTAATTCCAACGAAACTGTTGGCAGTTCTCGCAACTAATGTACAGGAAATTCTACATTACTCCCTCGCACGAAGTTTGTGAACAATGCTGAATTTTTATCTATAATGGCCTTACAGTTTTAGAAAGGGGAAAAGGTCTATAGGGTCTTGATGTTATTATTGAGTTCTGAATCGAGCCTCGAAAATTTTCATCTTTAAAGTTGGGAGGAGATGGGAAAATGACATTTTTTCACCTACTAATGGAAATAAATCGGTCTCTGTTTCATCCGATCAGAATGATTGATACCTCATTATAGGTAATTCAATTCTCTACAAACGCCCTATTGACCTCTTTTTTTCAAACCTACCGTTTTGAAAATATTTCGAATAAACTTGGGAGGAGATGGAAAATGACATTTATTCACCTACTAATGGAAATAAATCGGTCTCTGTTCATCCGATCAGAATGATTGATACCTCATATTATAGGTAATTCAATTCTCTACAAACGCCCTATTGACCATTTTTCCATAACCTACCGTTTTGAAAATATATCAATAAACTTGGGAGGAGAGGAAAATGACATTTTTTCACCTACTATCCAAACACCGAGAAGAATAATATAGACACCTTTACTGAAGAAATTACATCTTTACAGAGACCATTCTCACGAACTCTTAGATTTGAATCAAAATCAAGTCGTTATAAACCAGTTTGATCATAACATGAAGTTTGGGTTGAAATAGATCCTGTCAGTCAGGAATACGTGTAAGAAAGCATGACGGATTCATTAATTAAGATGAAATTAAGATGTGCCTGAGGGAAAATCGACCTGTATTAATTTGAACAATAAACTTTCACCCCTACATTAACAATATGAAGTTTATTAGACCATTATACCTAAAGCAAGATGGGTCTGAGCCAACACAAACAATGGATAAACCAAATATGTCGCATAATTAGGTAATAACCGGTAAACTGCAAACCACAGTTTCCGGCTTTAAAATAAATTGAGGCGCTTTGACTGGAAGGTAGGACGTAGACTCAGAAAACAATACGAAACAGCCATCTCATTAATAGAGATATATCTCAGATCGCAGCAACCGATGTCGCCCGTTTCGAAGCGTAAAATACTTTGCTCGCTCACCTTGCGAACAATTAATCGTCACTTTCTTTGATGGAATCAAAGTTCGTGCGGTAAAACGGACTTTACGGGACAGAAACGGATTTTGACTTTTTCTATTTTAACGGTGGTTAAAACTGAATTACTGCAAATGCGAAATACGGTACAGTTTTTTTCCATTTTCCGGTATTTGCCTCATCCTGCTTCACTTTTAGACATTCGTCAGGTAAAATAAGAGTTGAAGTCTTGTATTATTTTCTTATAACCGTACAAATCTCCATTATAGTTTTTTACGTAAAAATGACATTGTTTACTCTGCTCTCACTCAGACAAGTAGAAAATTAAGTAGAGACAAGTAGATAATTCAATGTATTCTTCGTTAGTAGATAAATTTCCTGTTGAATAAATTTTAGGCCCCTTCAAGAAATGCATGTCATCATCAGGATCGCCAACGTAATGAAATCCTAAAGTGCCAATATCGCTTTCAGTATATCATAGAAACAAGAACTCTTCTTTTTCCGCATATAGACCTCAGCATTGGCATCTGTTCCAAATGTAGTCATCATAATAAAAACCGGGGAAATCGAAAGGTCGATTTAAATCACGTTCAGGTCCAGCTGTGCTATCTACGAAAAAAAATCAGAGTGAAAGAAAAGTCTCCCCAGATGGATTTTTCATGTGAAAATGAAATTAATGCAGTTAGTTATGTCGGAGTTCGGTTATGGTGGTCGTAGGCGGGCATCAGATTTAGAATTGGCGTTTCATTTCCCGCTTCGACTTCGTTTCCTCGTAAAATTGCGTCAGATGGGTTTTATATCTAACACCTGTCAAGAAATCCTTAATAACCTTGGATCTTATAAAAAATGACGTGGACAATCTCATCGTGACTTTTCTGATAAGGACAGGCGATCGTTGCAAAAACAAATACCCCATTTTATAGATAAATCGACCCTTTACAAACGCTCATTGAGCACTTTCCTACGTTTTCGAAATATTGGGAATAAACTTGGTAGCAGATTGAAAAATGCATTCTTTCATGTTTCGTTGACAATAAATAGGTCTCTGGTCATCCGATTAAAATGCTTGATACCTCATTTTATAGGTAAATTAATTCTCTAACAAACACCCCATTGGCCACTTACTTCTATAATGGCCGAAAAATAATGTTCTATCTAAAAAGGTGTATCAGTGAGCTCTCTAGTCATTCTAACTACATTTTGAAAACTAAAAGATATTGAGTTATCTCTCAACTGAATATTGCCATATTATAGCTACTCAGGGAAAAGCTATTTCGGCATTTCCGCGAAATTGGAAATCATTATTAAGCTTAATGCAACTATTTCAGTAGTTGGCACTACAACACTGGAACTGAACAGTTTCGAGATGAATTTAATAAATCTGCAACGAGTTATTAGTTTCAGTTTCCGGATTAATTTTGCGGAGCGATATCCTGACCACTGAATAATAAAAATTGTACAACAACAACGTGTATGAAGTTCAATCGAAATGATGTCGAAATATACTCTATGCCACCGACGCAAGTGGGAAATTTCTGTATTTATACAGAACAGAACTTTTTACATTAGAGGTAGAGAATTGTGGTGAAAATACTCTAGAACGAGGCAAAGTGACGTGCAGACCTCAAATTGAGTAGAAATTAGTAGGCGAATTATTGTGATGGCGATTATTCAAACAAAATCAATAAAAATCTTAGCTTGATGTGATAAAAACCAGTGTAAAAAACATCACAACACATTCAGGAACTTTGTCCACAACTAACATCAACTTTTTTATGTCTTTGATGATAAAAATGAAACCCTTTTCGTGAGATAATCATTAATGTTCTATCAGAACTTTCACTATAGTCGTAAATCCTGGCGTCAGAAGAAACTGAAATTTTATTTCTCGATAGTAAAGATGGACCTAAGATATAAATACGAGTAGAACTCAAAATACAGGATGTTATGAGTTGGCGGTACAAGCTCTGTTACCTTACGAACAACAGCGCAAAATACACTACTGGAAAAATTAAAGGATCAAAAAAAAATTTCCAAATTTCTCGGCAATTTTCAGCATGCCGTAACTTTGAGAGGAATGATCGTACAAGGAATTCAAAAAAGGAAATTGTAGCTCCAAGGTTCTAGTTTTGGATTAGAACTTCAAAAATTTTAAGTTTCAGTGGTTTTCGAGTGATGATAGAAAAATCAGCAACAAAAAAATTCTCGAAATTTTACCACTTTTTTTTTCTTGTCTACGAGTGTGGAAATTTTATTTTTGCATAATCGTTATAATGATGGGATACTTTGTTGATTCAGCTTCAATTTATTTTTTCGTTGACCTCAATACGTCCACTTCTCGCCGAAGATATCGGTCTTCAAATGGAAAAGGATCCATGTTTTATCCGTTATTAAATTAATAAAAATTTATTTGTTAGTTTATTTTATTTTTCTTTATTTGAAATTTATGTACTACCTGCAATTAAAATGTGGAAAAAGCTCGAGAAAATTCTTTTTGCCTTTTTGAAGATTATGAGCTTCTCAGAGCAAAAAACGTGATCATTATTTTTTTCAAAAATTCAATCGAGTCAAACAAAAAAAACGGCTCGTTGGATTGAGTGACTTTCGTAAGGATTTTATAAAACATATTGAACTGTGAAAGTCACACTTAACATTATTGGTTTCCTCAACATTTTCGATCCAGCGGTAGATTTTCCAAGAAACCACCCAAAAGCACTTTTTTGTTAAATTTTTATATTGATGCAACATGAAGAAAAAATTTCTATGAAAAAGCAATAGAAGTTCATTAATCGGAGTTCATTTAAGGTCTTGAAACTCTCCTTCAATTTTCTGTGCGATCATTGGTTGCTGAGAAATCTATAATCAAAGACAAATGGATCCTTTTCCATTGAAGACCGATATCTCGGCGAGAAGTGGACGTATTGAGGTCAATGAAAAAATAAATTGAAGCTGAATTAACAAAGTATCCCATCATTATAACGATTATGCAAAAATAAAATTTCCACGCTCGTAGTAGACAAGAAAAAAAATGTGGTAAAATTTCGAGAACTACTCGAGAACCACTGAAATTTAAAAATTTTTGAAGTTCTAATCCAAAAATAGACACTTGGAGCTACAATTTCTTTTTTTTTCCTCTCAAAGTTACGGCATGTTGAAAATTGCCGAAAAATTTGGATTTTTTTTTGATCCTTTAATTTTTTCCAGTAGTGTATAATTAAATCCTACCATATGCCTTAAAAAAACCCATTAGGTACCTGAATTTAGATAGCTTTTCAACTTTGAAGCCACATCAAGTGAATTCACCTCAATGAAATAAAAATATTGCTTTCAGTTTATGTATTTAGGACAAATCTGCGAGTATTTAGCCTCCTGAAACCAAATCAGCGTCCCCGTTTCGAAAAATGATCCACCATTCAAATGAAATATTTAAACATGGTTATTAGCATCGAAACCCTTCCGTTCGGTTTCGAAACGTAAAAATTTCAATTTAAAAGGATCGTTATTCTGGTTGTCGATGAAATAAACATTATTCCATTTCGTACATTAAAAAGAGCTCATGAAGATGAAATCGTTCCTGATTGAGCACCGCATTAAAAACAGCATTGCTTTAATTAAATCGATTCCTCACCAACAACTTTATAGACATTGCTCTGACACAGTTCTCATCCTAACTTATGGGCCAATAAAATTAAAGGGTGAATAGAAAACAGGAAAAAAATTACGGTATTATTTCCGCAATGCATTCAAAGCGTACCCATATAGGAATGTATTTGATTGTTAAAACTATGTTTTCTCTCAATATGTTTTGTGTGCCTATTTTGAGGAAAATTTGACATACTACCAGACCTCAAGATACTCTGCAGGGTGATCTATGATAACATTAATCTCAATTCCAACTCAGTCCCCCTAAATTTGAATATCATTCAACATTACTCACTTCTTAAGAGTGACAACACTTGCCTCCTATTTCGCGAGAATTCTACATGATACCCGCCTTTGAAGGTTCATTTGGTAGACAAATAGTCCTTTCGTGATCTTATCAGAGCCTTGAATTAGAATTGTGCAGATGCTGATTGTTTTGACCCCGATGGATGTTTGAGGACCGTGATACTGCCATAAGACAGAAGATTAAATGATTTCCCATTATTAGCATGCATGTACAATATGTCAATGGGTGTGGTGAGAATTAATCATCAGAAGAAAAAAAATGTTGCTCATGGTGAAATTCACAGAAAAACGAAAAGTCCATTCAAAATAATTTTTTGTGTGCAAAATTTTCGATTAAATTCAACCCAAGAAAACTGGGGCTTCGAAAGCAGCATTTTTTCATTTTGACTTCAATTCTTAGGTTGATTTCCAATTATCAGGACCTCTTTATTAAAACTTTTAGCCCTTTTAAGTGTTGGAGTAGTTTCAAGAACGAAATATGGTAGTCAATATGAAGAATATTCAAACTTTCAATTATCAATCGAAACAAATGAATGAAATCGCTGATAGATCACATCATTTTTAGCAAAAAAGTTCCTATGAACATGGGTCCGGAAATGCTTCGTTTCCGAGATACAGGGTGTTTTAAAGTTGAAAAAATGATTCGCGTTTTCTTCCATATGTTTTGACTGCTTCGAAATCCTCTCATGAAATTTCGTATACAGGCATTTTTTGGGACGATAATTCAAATTTGTGGTTCATTTAGGTGTATTTTTTAGAGGGCGCCATCGGTAACCATTTCAACCCATGTAAACCGTTGCAACTTCTTTGTGCTACCCTGTACAACATTTTGGACTTAAAAAATCGATTCTCTCATTCTTTTCAATTGAAAAAGGTACACTTCTTTGAAGTTGCTAGGATCAATCGTTTCAGAGAAAAATGCATTTAAAGCCAAAGGGTCCCAAAACCTGTCGGAAAATTATTCCCATTCAAATATTTAATTTAAATTCATTTTGAACATTTCTAAGACTAAATGCATGCGGATTTTCTATTGCCCTCTTACAAGTAGAAGTGGTAGGCTATGTAATTGTTGTTTTTAAGTGTTCTAAATATTCTGTTTCCTGAAATATGTTGTTGGGAAAGATATAAAAGAAACGCGAATTATTTTTCAACTTTAACACCCTGTATCTCGGAAACGAAGCATTTCCGGACCCATGTTCACAGGAACTTTTTTGCTTAAAATGATGTAATCTATCACCCATTTTAGTTTGTCGGAAACAAATCAGAACACCCTGTATATCAACTTTTAACTTGAACAAGCCCTCAAAAATTGTCTAAGCGATTTCAGTTATTTTCTGCCGATACTTCATGCAAACTATGTGGATCAGATTGCCAATTTGTAGTTCCGAAAGCTGTAAACATAAAAATGCCATTTGCTATCAAGGCTATAGATGATTAAGGGTCATAAAATAAACTGGGGGAGTACATCACAGGTTGAGCATATCTCATAACGAATTCAATTACATCCAATAAATCTGTAACTTTCAGATTTAGAACTGTATGTTTCGACTGAAATGAGTATCGGGAATACAAACTGATACGGAAGTTAATTTCATCGTGAACTAAAATGGATGTAGAGATAGATTCAACCAGTAAATAAAAGAGACCATAAAATGATAAAGTTGATCTAGATAAACTTAAGGTTGATTTAAAAGGTGAAGATATTTATCCTTCAAATCGTATGAATAGGAAAAATTTGTACAACCATGAAACATGTGATCTTTTTGAGCTCTCGTTTTACTTATTTTGTTGTCGAGATCGCAAAAAAATTCAAAAGTCTTTGATATTGCCATAGAAATGTCCCTATCTACAGGGTGTTTCCTAAACATGCGGCAAAAATTCAGAGGGTTGTTCCTTGGACTATTTTAATCATGTTTGTCCTTTGATGATTTTTGAAAAACCTCTTTGTTTCGAAGATACAGGGCGAACAACATTTTTCATATTTTTAAAATAAATAATAGTTTAAATAAAAATGCGTACCGCACTGTGTTTACTAAGCAGGTACAATTTATTTTTTAAATTTGTTTAACACCATTCCAATTACTAAAAACGACCAGTTTTTTGACTTAAAATTGATAAGTTCAGATGGTAAAGGAATACAGATTAAACACGGTTTTCATTTGAATTCGTTTTGTGATGTATTAGCAATTAACATTTTATCTTTGACTATTATGAATCGCTATACAAACAGTTTTTGTAGGTTAAGTTAACTTTTCATGTAATTTTTCATAATAAAATGTTATTATCTAAAATTTTGTTTCCCCTGTATCTTCGAAACAAAGAGGTTTTTCAAAAATCATCAATGGACAAAATATTCTTAGAATAGTCCAAGGAACAATCCCCTGAATTTTTGCCGTATGTTTAGGAAACACCCTGTATAAAGAAAGGTTCCATATTTTATCAAATAAAAGAGAACACTGTAGGAAATATGACGTGTAAGTGCAAAATATATTCTCTGTATTCTAATAATTCATGAGTGAGGACATTAGGTTTGTAATTTTCGAATATGAAGACCAATATTGATCCAAGTTTTTCATTTCAATGGCATGTATCTTTTAGAAGTAATTTTCACAACGTAATTTTCATTCCGTTTCGATCTCAGTTGTAGGGATTGCCGGCGTCCTAAAATGAGAAGAAAGGTCTGAGAAAAATTACGTTCTTGAAATTCACCTGAGAACATCTCGCAGTGGCTCTGAGA
The DNA here is from genome assembly GCA_013421045.1 of Propylea japonica. Lineage (NCBI taxonomy): Eukaryota > Metazoa > Arthropoda > Insecta > Coleoptera > Coccinellidae > Propylea > Propylea japonica. Next base: position 55,812 of record JACDNR010000305.1, on the reverse strand, counting down.
AAACACTATATTAGATACGACCGAGAAGAAAACCTATTTAGAGCGCCAAAACCCAATCCGAAGCCTCAGAACAGTTGCGGCGGAGTCAGAGGTAAACAAGTTTCAATAAACATTCTTGTGGAAGTGCCGAAGTGGCGAAGTGCCTAAGTGGCTAAGTGCCTAAGTATCGAAGTGCCGAAGTGGCGAAGTGTCGAAGTGCCGAAGTGTTGGAGTGGCGAAGTGCCGAAGTGTTGGAGTGCCGAAGTGACGAAGTGCCTAAGTGTCGAATTGTCGAAGTGGCGAAGTGCCGAAGTGTTGGAGTACTGAAGTGACGAAGTGCCTAAGTATCGAAGTGCCGAAGTGCCGAAGTGGCGAAGTGCCGAAGTGTTGGAGTGCCGAAGTGGCGAAGTGCCTAAGTATTGAAGTGCCGAAGTGTCGAAGTGCCGAAGTGCCGAAGTATCGAAGTGCCGAAGTGGCGAAGTGCCGAAGTGTTGGAGTGCCGAAGTGACTAAGTGCCTAAGTATTGAAGTGGCGAAGTGCCGAAGTGTTGGAGTGCCGAAGTGGCGAAGTGCCTAAGTATCGAAGTGCCGAAGTGTCGAAGTGGCGAAGTGCCGAAGTGTTAAAGTGCCGAAGTGACGAAGTGCCTAAGTATCGGAGTGCCGAAGTGTCGAAGTGGCGAAGTGCCGAAGTGTTGGAGTGCCGAAGTGGCGAAGTGCCTAAGTATCGAAGTGCCGAAGTGGCGAAGTGCCGAAGTGTTGGAGTGCCGAAGTGACTAAGTGCCGAAGTGTTAGAGTGCCGAAGTGGCGAAGTGCCTAAGTATCGAAGTGCCGAAGTACGAAGTGCCTAAGTATCGAAGTGGCGAAGTGCCGAAGTGTTGGAGTGCCGAAGTGACGAAGTGCCTAAGTATCGAAGTGCCGAAGTGTCGAAGTGCCGAAGTGTTGGAGTGCCGAAGTGGCGAAGTGCCTAAGTATCGAAGTGCCGAAGTGGCGAAGTGTCTAATCGGACAAGCGAGTGTCCAGAAATTATGGAAAGTAGTTTGGAAAAATCGAAAAAATCGAGTTTTTTTTTGTGTCGAGATTTCTGCAAAAATTTCGAAAACTTGAGGTGCTAGAAAAATATTATGTATGGGGCGTTTTTAGAGAAATATATAACGGTTTAAACGAGGTATCAATCATTCTAATCGGACAAGCGAGTGTCGAGAAATTACGGAAAGTAGTTTGGAAAAATCGAAAAAATCGAGTTTTTTTGGAGTCGCGAGATTTCTCTAAAAATTTCGAAAACTTGAGGTGCTAGAGAATATTATGTATGGGGCGTTTTTAGATAAATATATAACGGTTTAAACGAGGTATCAATCATTCTAATCGGACAAGCGAGTGTCGAGAAATTACGGAAAGTAGTTTGGAAAATCGAAAAAATCGAGTTTTTTTAGTGTGGAGAGATTTCTGCAAAAATTTCGAAAACTTGAGGTCCTAGAAAAATATTATGTATGATGCGTTTTTAGAGAAATGTATAACGGTTCAAACGAGGTATTAATCATTCTAATCGGACAAGCGAGTGTCGAGAAATCATGGAAAGTAGTTTGGAAAAATCGAAAAAATCGAGTTTTTTTGGTGTCGAGAGGTTTCTGCAAAAACTTCGAAAACTTGAGGGGCTATAAAAATACTATGTATGAGGCGTTTTCAGAGAAATGTATAACGGTTCAAACGTGGTTTAAATCATTCTAATCGGACAAGCAAGTGTCGAGAAATTACGGAAAGTAGTTTGGAAAAATCGAAAAAATCGAGTTTTTTTTTAGTGTCGAGAGATTTTTGCAATAATCCCGAAAACTTGAGGTCCTAGAAAAATATTTTGTATGGGGCGTTTATAGAGAAATGTATTACGGTTTGAACGAGGTATAAATAATTCTAATCGGACAAGCGAGTGTCGAGAAATCTCGGAAAGTAGTTTGGAAAAATCGAAAAAATCGAGTATATATATCGAATAAACCTGCGAGGAGATGGAAAATGGCATTTTTTTCACCTACTAATGGAAATAAATTGGTCTCTGTTCATCCGATCAGAGTGATTGATACCTCATATTATAAGTACAGTAGAAACTCGATTATCCGAAACCTCGATTATCTGAAACCTCGATTATCCGAAACCTCGATTATCCGAACCTCAATTATCCGAACCTCAATTATCCGAACCTCAATTATCCGAAACCTCAATTATCCGAACTCCAATTATCCGAACCTCAATTATCCGAAACCTCAATTATACGAACCTCAATTATCCGAACCTCGATTATCCGGAACCTCAGTTATCCGAAACTCCAATTATCGGAACCTCAATTATCCGAACCTCAATTATCCGAACCTTAATTATCCGAACCTCTTTTATCCGAAACCTCAATTATCCGAACCTCAATAATCCGAAACCTCGATAATCCGAAACCTCAATTATCCAAAACCTCAATTATCCGAACCTCGATTATCCGGAACCTCAATTATCCGAAACCTCAATTATCCGAACCTCAATTATCCGAACCTCAATTATCCGACACCTTCATTATCCGAACATCAATTATCCGAACCTTAATTATCCGAACCTCAATTATCCGAACCTCTATTATCCGAAACCTCAATTATCCGAACTCCAATTAACCGAACCTCAATTATCCGAACCTCAATTATCCGAACCTCGATTATCCGAACCTCGATTATCCGAACCTCAATTATCCGAACTCCAATTATCCGAACCTCAATTATCCGAACCTCAATTATCCGAATCTCGATTATCCGAACCTCAATTATCCGAAACCTCATTTATTTTGACACAAAAAATTTTGGTCCAAAAAAATTTTGACTCAAAAAATTTGACCCAAAAAAATTGCGACCCAAGAAATTTTGACTCAAAAAAATTCTGTTGAAAAATTTTGGTCCAAAAAATTTTGACCCAAAAAATTTCAACTCAAAAAATTTTGGTCCAAAAAATTTTGGTCCAAAAATTTGACTCAAAAAATTTTGGTCCAAAAAATTTTCTGGACCAAATTTTGACCCAAAAAATTATGACTCAAAAAAATTTGATCCGAAAAAAATTTCGACTCGAAAATTTCGACCCTAAAATTTTTGACCCGAAAAATTTTGGTCCAAAAATTTTGACCCCAAAAAATTTTAACCCAAAAAATTTTGGTCCAAAAAATTTTGGTCCAAAAATTTTGGTCCAAAAAATTTTGGTCCAGAACATTTTGACCCAAAAATTTTGGTCCAAAAAATTTTGACCCAAAAATTTTGACCCAAGAAATTTTGACTCAAAAAAATTTGGTTGAAAAATTTTGGTCCAAATAATTTTGACCCAAAATAATTTTGTTGAAAAATTTTGTTAAGAAATTTTGGTCCGAAAAATTTTGCTCCAAAAAATTTTGACCCAAAAAAAAATTTGACCCAAAAAAATTTTGACTCAAGAAATTTGACTCAAAAAAATTCTGTTGAAAAATTTTGGTCCAAAAAAATTTTGACCCAAAAATTTTGGTCCAAAAAATTTTGGTCCAAAGAATTTTGACCCAAAAAATTTTGGTCCAAAAAATTTTGGTCCAAAAAATTTTGACCAAAAAAATTCGACCCAAAAAATTTTGGTCCAAAAAATTTCGGCCCGAAAAAATTTGACCCAAAAAATTTTCGAATTTCCGAAGTGTTGAAGTGCCGAAGTGCCTAAGTATCGAAGTGTCGAAGTGGCGAAGTGCCTAAGTATCGAAGTGGCGAAGTGCCGAAGTGTTGGAGTGCCGAAGTGCCTGAGTATCGAAGTGTCCGAAGTGTCGAAGTGCCGAAGTGGCGAAGTGCCGAAGTGACGAAGTGCCTAAGTATCGAAGTGCCGAAGTGTCGAAGTGGCGACGTGGCGAAGTGTTGGAGTGCCGAAGTGGCCAAGTGCCGAAGTGGCGAAGTGTCGAAGTGCCGAAGTGTTGGAGTGCCGAAGTGTTGGAGTGCCGAAGTGGCGAAGTGCCGAAGTGTTGGAGTGCCGAAGTGACGAAGTGCCGAAGTGCCCAAGTGTTGGAGTGCCGAAGTGACGAAGTGCCTAAATATCGAAGTGTTGAAGTGTCGAAGTGTCGAAGTGCCGAATTGCCGAAGTGTCGAAGTGTCGAAGTGCCGAAGTGTCGAAGTGCCGAATTGCCGAAGTGTCGAAGTGCCGAAGTGCCGAAATGTCGAAGTGCCGAAGTGTTGAAGTGCCGAAGTGACGAAGTGCCCAAGTATCGGAGTGTCGAAGTGCCGGAGTGCCGAAGTGTTGGAGTGCCGAAGTGACGAAGTGCCTAAGTATCGAAGTGCCGAAGTGTCGAAGTGGCGAAGTGCCGAAGTGTTGGAGTGCCGAAGTGACGAAGTGCCTAAGTGCCGAATTGCCGAAGTGTCGAAGTGCCGAAGTGCCCAAGTGATGGAGTGCCGAAGTGCCCAAGTGTTGGAGTGCCGAAGTGGCGAAGTGCCTAAGTATCGAAGTGTCGAAGTGTTGGAGTGCCGAAGTGACGAAGTGCCTAAGTATCGAAGTGTTGAAGTGTCGAAGTGTCGAAGTGCCGGAGTGCCGAAGTGTTGGAGTGCCGAAGTGACGAAGTGCCTAAGTATCGAAGTGCCGAATTGTCGAAGTGCCGAATTGCCGAAGTGTCGAAGTGCCGAAGTGTCGAAGTGCCGAAGTGTTGAAGTGCCGAAGTGACGAAGTGCCTAAGTATCGGAGTGCCGAAGTGCCGAAGTGGCGAAGTGCCGAAGTGGCGAAGTGCCTAAGTGGCTAAGTGCCTAAGTATCGAAGTGCCGAAGTGGCGAAGTGTCGAAGTGCCGAAGTGTTGGAGTGCCGAAGTGGCGAAGTGCCGAAGTGTTGGAGTGACGAAGTGCCTAAGTGTGTCGAAGTGGCGAAGTGCCGAAGTGTTGGAGTACTGAAGTGACGAAGTGCCTAAGTATCGAAGTGCCGAAGTGTCGAAGTGCCGAAGTGTTGGAGTGCCGAAGTGGCGAAGTGCCTAAGTATTGAAGTGCCGAAGTGGCGAAGTGTCGAAGTGCCGAAGTGGCGAAGTGCCGAAGTATCGAAGTGCCGAAGTGTCGAAGTGCCGAAGTGGCGAAGTGCCCAAGTGTTGAAGTGCCGAAGTGACGAAGTGCCTAAGTATCGAAGTGTCGAAGTGGCGAAGTGTTGGAGTGCCGAAGTGGCGAAGTGCCTAAGTATCGAAGTGCCGAAGTGTCGAAGTGGCGAAGTGCCGAAGTGTTGAAGTGACGAAGTGCCTAAGTATCGGAGTGCCGAAGTGTCGAAGTGGCGAAGTGCCGAAGTATTGGAGTGCCGAAGTGGCGAAGTGCCTAAGTATCGAAGTGCCGAAGTGGCGAAGTGCCGAAGTTTTGGAGTGCCGAAGTGACTAAGTGGCGAAGTGCCTAAGTATCGAAGTGCCGAAGTGGCGAAGTGGCGAAGTGCCGAAGTGCCGAAGTGTTGGAGTGCCGAAGTGACGAAGTGCCTAAGTGTCGAAGTGTCGGAGTGCCGAAGTGACTAAGTGGCGAAGTGCCTAAGTATCGAAGTGCCGAAGTGTCGAAGTGCCGAAGTGTTGGAGTGCCGAAGTGGCGAAGTGCCGAAGTGTTGGAGTGCCGAAGTGGCGAAGTGCCTAAGTGGCGAAGTGCCTAAGTATCGGAGTGCCGAAGTGTCGAAGTGCCGAAGTGTTGAAGTGCCGAAGTGACGAAGTGCCTAAGTATCGGAGTGCCGAAGTGTCGAAGTGGCGAAGTGCCGAAGTGCCGAAGTATTGGAGTGCCGAAGTGGCGAAGTGCCTAAGTGGCGAAGTGCCTAAGTGGCGAAGTGCCTAAGTATCGAAGCGCCGAAGTGTCGAAGTGCCGAAGTGTTGAAGTGCCGAAGTGACGAAGTGCCTAAGTATCGGAGTGCCGAAGTGTTGAAGTGGCGAAGTGCCGAAGTATTGGAGTGCCGAAGTGGCGAAGTGCCTAAGTATCGAAGTGCCGAAGTGGCGAAGTGCCGAAGTTTTGGAGTGCCGAAGTGACTAAGTGGCGAAGTGCCTAAGTATCGAAGTGGCGAAGTGGCGAAGTGCCGAAGTGGCGAAGTGCCGAAGTGGCGAAGTGCCGAAGTGTTGGAGTGCCGAAGTGACGAAGTGCCTAAGTGTCGAAGTGTCGAAGTGTCGGAGTGCCGAAGTGACTAAGTGGCGAAGTGCCTAAGTATCGAAGTGCCGAAGTGTCGAAGTGCCGAAGTGTTGGAGTGCCGAAGTGGCGAAGTGCCGAAGTGCCGAAGTGTTGGAGTGCCGAAGTGACGAAGTGCCTAAGTGTCGAAGTGGCGAAGTGCCGAAGTGTTGGAGTACTGAAGTGACGAAGTGCCTAAGTATCGAAGTGCCGAAGTGTCGAAGTGTCGAAGTGCCGAAGTGGCGAAGTGCCGAAGTGGCCAAGTGCAGAAGTGTTGGAGTGCCGAAGTGGCGAAGTGCCCAAGTATTGAAGTGCCGAAGTGTCGAAGTGCCGAAGTGGCGAAGTGCCGAAGTATCGAAGTGCCGAAGTGTCGAAGTGCCGAAGTGGCGAAGTGCCGAAGTGTTGGAGTGCCGAAGTGACGAAGTGCCTAAGTATCGAAGTGTCGAAGTGGCGAAGTGCCGAAGTGTTGGAGTGCCGAAGTGGCGAAGTGCCTAAGTATCGAAGTGCCGAAGTGTCGAAGTGGCGAAGTGCCGAAGTGTTGAAGTGCCGAAGTGACGAAGTGCCTAAGTATCGGAGTGCCGAAGTGTCGAAGTGGCGAAGTGCCGAAGTGTTGGAGTGCCGAAGTGGCGAAGTGCCTAAGTATCGAAGTGCCGAAGTGTCGAAGTGTCGAAGTGCCGAAGTGTTGAAGTGCCGAAGTGACGAAGTGCCTAAGTATCGGAGTGCCGAAGTGGCGAAGTGCCGAAGTATTGGAGTGCCGAAGTGGCGAAGTGCCTAAGTGGCGAAGTGCCTAAGTATCGAAGTGCCGAAGTGTCGAAGTGGCGAAGTGTTGAAGTGCCGAAGTGACGAAGTGCCTAAGTATCGGAGTGCCGAAGTGTCGAAGTGCCGAAGTGTCGAAGTATTGGAGTGCCGAAGTGGCGAAGTGCCTAAGTATCGAAGTGCCGAAGTGTTGGAGTGCCGAAGTGACTAAGTGGCGAAGTGCCTAAGTATCGAAGTGCCGAAGTGGCGAAGTGCCGAAGTGTTGGAGTGCCGAAGTGGCGAAGTGCCTAAGTATCAAAGTGTCGGAGTGCCGAAGTGGCGAAGTGCCTAAGTATCAAAGTGTCGAAGTGCCGAAGTGGCGAAGTGTCGGAGTGCCTAAGTATCGAAGTGCCTAAGTATCGAGGTGCCGAAGTGCCGACGTGCCGAAGTGTCGAAGTGTTGAAGTGCCGAAGTGTCGAAGTGCGAAGTGCCTAAGTATCGAAGTGCCGAAGTGTCGAAGTGCCGAAGTGTCGAAGTGTCAAGTGGCGAAGTTCCGAAGTGTCGAAGTGCCTAAGTATCGAAGTGCCGAAGTATCGGAGTGCCGAAGTTTCGAAGTGCCGAAGTGTCGAAGTGCCGAAGTGTCAGAGTGCCGAAGTGGCGGTTAGGTAAAACCTTATCATACTTCAGGCTTTTCACCTGTTACGGGATGTTACGAGATACAAAGGGATGTTACGAGATGTAACGGAATGTTACGTTATGTTACGATTTGTTACGGCATGTTACGAGATGTTACGGCATGTTAAAAAAAATGTTACGACCTGTTACGGGATGCTACGTCATGTTACGAGTTGTTACGTTATGTTACGTTATGTTACGAGATGTTACGGAATGTTACGATCGCCTGTTACGGGATGTTACGTCATGTTACGATTTGTTACGAGATGTTACGTTATGTTACGAGATGTTACGGAATGTTACGACCTCTCAAATATTATGTATGGGGCGTTTTTAGAGAAATGTATAACGGTTTAAACGAGGTATTAATCATTCTAATCGGACAAGCAAGTGTCGAGAAATTACGGAAAGTAGTTTGGAAAAATCGAAAAAATCGAGGTTTTTTTTAGTGTCGAGAGATTTTTGCAATAATCCCGAAAACTTGAGGTCCTAGAAAAATATTTTGTATGGGGCGTTTACAGAGAAATGTATAACGGTTTGAACGAGGTATAAATAATTCTAATCGGACAAGCGAGTGTCGAGAAATCTCGGAAAGTAGTTTGGAAAAATCGAAAAAATCGAGTATATATATCGAATAAACCTGCGAGGAGATGGAAAATGGCATTTTTTTTCACCTACTAATGGAAATAAATTGGTCTCTGTTCATCCGATCAGAGTGTTTGATACCTCATATTATAAGTACAGTAGAAACTCGATTATCCGAAACCTCGATTATCTGAAACCTCGATTATCCGAACCTCAATTATCCGAACCTCAATTATCCGAACCTCAATTATCCGAAACCTCAATTATCCGAACTCCAATAATCCGAACCTCAATTATCCGAAACCTCAATTATACGAACCTCAATTATCCGAACCTCGATTATCCGGAACCTCAGTTATCCGAAACTCCAATTATCGGAACCTCAATTATCCGACACCTCCATTATCCGAACCTCAATTATCCGAACCTCAATTATCCGAACCTTAATTATCCGAACCTCTTTTATCCGAAACCTCAATTATCCGAACCTCAATAATCCGAAACCTCGATATTCCGAAACCTCAATTATCCGAACCTCGATTATCCGGAACCTCAATTATCCGAAACCTCAATTATCCGAACCTCAATTATCCGACACCTTCATTATCCGAACATCAATTATCCGAACCTTAATTATCTGAAACCTAAATTATCCGAACCTCAATTATCCGAACCTCAATTATCCGAACCTCGATTATCCGGAACCTCAATTATCCAAAGCCTCAATTATCGGAACCTCAATTATCCGAACCTCAATTATCCGACACCTCCATTATCCGAACATCAATTATCCGAACCTTAATTATCCGAAACCTAAATTATCCGAACCTCAATTATCCGAACCTCAATTATCCGAACCTCGATTATCCGGAACCTAAATTATCCGAAGCCTCAATTATCGGAACCTCAATTATCCGAACCTCAATTATCAGACACCTCCATTATCCGAACCTCAATTAACCGAAACCTCAATTATCCGAACTCCAATTAAGCGAACCTCAATTATCCGAACCTCAATTATCCGAACCTCAATTATCCGAACTCCAATTATCCGAACCTCAATTATCCGAACCCCAATTATCCGAACCTCAATTATCCGAACCTCAATTATCCGAACCTCAATTATCCGAACCTCGATTATCCGAACCTCAATTATCCGAACTCCAATTATCCGAACCTCAATTATCCGAACCTCAATTATCCGAATCTCGATTATCCGAACCTCAATTATCCGAAACCTCATTTATTTTGACACAAAAAATTTTGGTCCAAAAAAATTTTGACTCAAAAAATTTGACCCAAAAAAATTGCGACCCAAGAAATTTTGACTCAAAAAAATTCTGTTGAAAAATTTTGGTCCAAAAAATTTTGACCCAAAAAATTTCAACTCAAAAAATTTTGGTTCAAAAAATTTTGGTCCAAAAAATTTCGACGCAAAAAATTCGACCCAAAAAATTTTGGTCCAAAAAATTTTGGTCCAAAAAATTTGACTCAAAAAATTTTGGTCCAAAAAATTTTCTGGGCCAAATTTTGACCCAAAAATTATGACTCAAAAAAATTTGATCCGAAAAAAATTTCGACTCGAAAATTTCGACCCTAAAATTTTTGACCCGAAAAATTTTGGTCCAAAAAATTTTGACCCAAAAATTTTAACCCAAAAAATTTTGGTCCAAAAAATTTTGGTCCAGAACATTTTGACCCAAAAAATTTTGGTCCAAAAAATTTTGACCCAAAAATTTTGACCCAAGAAATTTTGACTCAAAAAAATTTGGTTGAAAAATTTTGGTCCAAATAATTTTGACCCAAAATAATTTTGTTGAAAAATTTTGTTAAGAAATTTTGGTCCGAAAAATTTTGCTCCAAAAAATTTTGACCCAAAAAAAAATTTGACCCAAAAAAATTTTGACCCAAGAAATTTTGACTCAAAAAAATTCTGTTGAAAAATTTTGGTCCAAAAAAATTTTGACCCAAAAAATTTTGGTCCAAAAAATTTTGGTCCAAAAAATTTTGGTCCAAAAAATTTTGACCAAAAAAATTCGACCCAAAAAATTTTGGTCCAAAAAATTTCGACCCGAAAAAATTTGACCCAAAAAATTTTCGAATTTCCGAAGTGTTGAAGTGCCGAAGTGCCTAAGTATCGAAGTGCCGAAGTGTCGAAGTGCCGAAGTGTCGAAGTGGCGAAGTGCCTAAGTATCGAAGTGGCGAAGTGCCGAAGTGTTGGAGTGCCGAAGTGCCTGAGTATCGAAGTGCCGAAGTGCCGAAGTGTTGGAGTGCCGAAGTGGCGAAGTGGCGAAGTGCCGAAGTGACGAAGTGCCTAAGTATCGAAGTGCCGAAGTGTCGAAGTGGCGACGTGGCGAAGTGTTGGAGTGCCGAAGTGGCCAAGTGCCTAAGTATCGAAGTGCCGAAGTGTTGGAGTGCCGAAGTGGCGAAGTGCCGAAGTGTTGGAGTGCCGAAGTGACGAAGTGCCGAATTGCCGAAGTGTCGAAGTGCCCAAGTGTTGGAGTGCCGAAGTGCCGAAGTGCCCAAGTGTTGGAGTGCCGAAGTGACGAAGTGCCTAAGTATCGAAGTGTTGAAGTGTCGAAGTGTCGAAGTGCCGGAGTGTCGAAGTGCCGAATTGCCGAAGTGTCGAAGTGTCGAAGTGCCGAAGTGCCGAAGTGCCGAAGTGTCGAAGTGCCGAAATGTCGAAGTGCCGAAGTGTTGAAGTGCCGAAGTGACGAAGTGCCTAAGTATCGGAGTGCCGAAGTGCCGAAGTGCCGGAGTGCCGAAGTGTTGGAGTGCCGAAGTGACGAAGTGCCTAAGTATCGAAGTGCCGAAGTGTCGAAGTGGCGAAGTGCCGAAGTGTTGGAGTGCCGAAGTGACGAAGTGCCTAAGTGCCGAATTGCCGAAGTGTCGAAGTGCCGAAGTGCCCAAGTGTTGGAGTGCCGAAGTGCCGAAGTGCCCAAGTGTTGGAGTGCCGAAGTGGCGAAGTGCCTAAGTATCGAAGTGCCGAAGTGTCGAAGTGTTGGAGTGCCGAAGTGACGAAGTGCCTAAGTATCGAAGTGTTGAAGTGTCGAAGTGTCGAAGTGCCGGAGTGCCGAAGTGTTGGAGTGCCGAAGTGACGAAGTGCCTAAGTATCGAAGTGCCGAATTGTCGAAGTGCCGAATTGCCGAAGTGTCGAAGTGCCGAAGTGTCGAAGTGCCGAAGTGTCGAAGTGCCGAAGTGTTGAAGTGCCGAAGTGACGAAGTGCCTAAGTATCGGAGTGCCGAAGTGTCGAAGTGCCGAAGTGGCGAAGTGCCTAAGTGGCTAAGTGCCTAAGTATCGAAGTGCCGAAGTGGCGAAGTGTCGAAGTGCCGAAGTGTTGGAGTGCCGAAGTGGCGAAGTGCCGAAGTGCCGAAGTGTTGGAGTGCCGAAGTGACGAAGTGCCTAAGTGTCGAAGTGTCGAAGTGGCGAAGTGCCGAAGTGTTGGAGTACTGAAGTGACGAAGTGCCTAAGTATCGAAGTGCCGAAGTGTCGAAGTGGCGAAGTGCCGAAGTGTTGGAGTGCCGAAGTGGCGAAGTGCCTAAGTATTGAAGTGCCGAAGTGTCGAAGTGCCGAAGTGGCGAAGTGCCGAAGTATCGAAGTGCCGAAGTGGCGAAGTGCCGAAGTGTTGGAGTGCCGAAGTGACGAAGTGCCTAAGTATCGAAGTGGCGAAGTGCCGAAGTGTTGGAGTGCCGAAGTGGCGAAGTGCCTAAGTATCGAAGTGTCGAAGTGGCGAAGTGCCGAAGTGACGAAGTGCCTAAGTATCGGAGTGTCGAAGTGGCGAAGTGCCGAAGTATTGGAGTGCCGAAGTGGCGAAGTGCCTAAGTGGCGAAGTGCCTAAGTATCGAAGTGCCGAAGTGTCGAAGTGTCGAAGTGCCGAAGTGTTGAAGTGCCGAAGTGACGAAGTGCCTAAGTATCGGAGTGCCGAAGTGTCGAAGTGGCGAAGTGCCGAAGTGCCGAAGTATTGGAGTGCCGAAGTGGCGAAGTGCCTAAGTGGCGAAGTGCCTAAGTATCGAAGTGCCGAAGTGTCGAAGTGGCGAAGTGCCGAAGTGTTGAAGTGCCGAAGTGACGAAGTGCCTAAGTATCGGAGTGCCGAAGTGTCGAAGTGCCGAAGTGCCGAAGTATTGGAGTGCCGAAGTGGCGAAGTGCCTAAGTATCGAAGTGTCGAAGTGCCGAAGTGCCGAAGTGCCGAAGTGCCGAAGTGGCGAAGTGCCTAAGTATCGAAGTGCCGAAGTGGCGAAGTGGCGAAGTGCCGAAGTGTAGGAGTGCCGAAGTGGCGAAGTGCCTAAGTATCAAAGTGTCGGAGTGCCGAAGTGGCGAAGTGCCTAAGTATCAAAGTGTCGAAGTGCCGAAGTGCCGACGTGCCGAAGTGTCGAAGTGTTGAAGTGCCGAAGTGGCGAAGTGCCTAAGTGGCGAAGTGCCTAAGTATCGAAGTGCCGAAGTGTCGAAGTGGCGAAGTGCCGAAGTGTTGAAGTGCCGAAGTGACGAAGTGCCTAAGTATCGGAGTGCCGAAGTGTCGAATTGGCGAAGTGCCGAAGTATTGGAGTGCCGAAGTGGCGAAGTGCCTAAGTATCGAAGTGCCGAAGTGGCGAAGTGCCGAAGTGTTGGAGTGCCGAAGTGACTAAGTGGCGAAGTGCCTAAGTATCGAAGTGCCGAAGTGGCGAAGTGGCGAAGTGCCGAAGTGTTGGAGTGCCGAAGTGGCGAAGTGCCTAAGTATCAAAGTGTCGGAGTGCCGAAGTGGCGAAGTGCCTAAGTATCAAAGTGTCGAAGTGCCGAAGTGGCGAAGTGTCGGAGTGCCTAAGTATCGAAGTGCCTAAGTATCGAGGTGCCGAAGTGCCGACGTGCCGAAGTGTCGAAGTGTTGAAGTGCCGAAGTGTCGAAGTGCGAAGTGCCTAAGTATCGAAGTGCCGAAGTGTCGAAGTGCCGAAGTGTCGAAGTGCCGAAGTGTCAAAGTGGCGAAGTTCTTAAGTGCCGAAGTGTCGAAGTGCCTAAGTATCGAAGTGCCGAAGTATCGAAGTGTCGGAGTGCCGAAGTTTCGAAGTGCCGAAGTGTCGAAGTGCCGAAGTGTCGAAGTGCCGAAGTGTCGAAGTGCCGAAGTGTTGAAGTGCCGAAGTGACGAAGTGCCTAAGTATCGGAGTGCCGAAGTGTCGAAGTGGCGAAGTGCCGAAGTGCCGAAGTATTGGAGTGCCGAAGTGGCGAAGTGCCTAAGTGGCGAAGTGCCTAAGTATCGAAGTGCCGAAGTGTCGAAGTGGCGAAGTGCCGAAGTGCCGAAGTGACGAAGTGCCTAAGTATCGGAGTGCCGAAGTGTCGAAGTGGCGAAGTGCCGAAGTGCCGAAGTATTGGAGTGCCGAAGTGGCGAAGTGCCTAAGTATCGAAGTGACGAAGTGGCGAAGTGCCGAAGTGTTGGAGTGCCGAAGTGACTAAGTGGCGAAGTGCCTAAGTATCGAAGTGCCGAAGTGGCGAAGTGGCGAAGTGCCGAAGTGTTGGAGTGCCGAAGTGGCGAAGTGCCTAAGTATCAAAGTGTCGGAGTGCCGAAGTGGCGAAGTGCCTAAGTATCAAAGTGTCGAAGTGCCGAAGTGGCGAAGTGTCGGAGTGCCTAAGTATCGAAGTGCCTAAGTATCGAGGTGCCGAAGTGCCGACGTGCCGAAGTGTCGAAGTGTTGAAGTGTCGAAGTGCGAAGTGCCTAAGTATCGAAGTGCCGAAGTGTCGAAGTGCCGAAGTGTCGAAGTGCCGAAGTGTCAAAGTGGCGAAGTTCCGAAGTGCCGAAGTGTCGAAGTGCCTAAGTATCGAAGTGCCGAAGTATCGAAGTGTCGGAGTGCCGAAGTTTCGAAGTGCCGAAGTGTCGAAGTGCCGAAGTGTCAGAGTGCCGAAGTGGCGGTTAGGTAAAACCTTATCATACTTCAGGCTTTTTACCTGTTACGGGATGTTACGAGATACAAAGGGATGGCACTCATACCAATTGAAAATGATGTTTTCAGTCCCATCAGAGCGATAAATGAATAAAAATTCAAATAAAAACGTATAGTTAGAATGCGATCTTCAGTCCCATTGGAACAATAAATAAAAAGCTGCAACCTTTACGAATTCATAATTGAAAATGAAATATTGGGAATTCCGAAAAAAGAATCATCCGTTCCGATGGATGCGAAATCAGTTTTGTCCCCTGCGAGAATACGCACCATAAATTCCATCCTTGAAGCGAACGCACTTTTTCGGAGCAATAAAATTACCATAAAGCTCTAGTTATACCCTGGGTGACAGTGAAAAACGTAGAAACATAGCCTAAGGGTGGATATTCCACGATCCAAGAACGATATCACCCTCTCATTATCTAGAGGGCGTCAACATTCTTCATGGAAATTCATGATCATCCCCCGTATGTTCCCCACAAACATTTGGATTTTCTGGATTCACACTCTCATTTCTTCTTTCCTGCCAACGTCATCGAAGCAAAGAAAAGAATTTGAACGAGGAACGGTATTTTCTATTCATGCTCCGTTGAAACCGTAAGTGTGAATGATTCAATTTGAAATGTTGGCAGTAACATTTATGATGTCAGCTTTGAAATTGGAAGGGTCCTTCATTCACCTCAATATCTATTCAGATGGACTGCAGAATTCAAAGAGGGACAACTTTTATGCTGAATCATTGAAGCATTTCCACTCACACTAGCAATGTTTAGAAAAATCTTCATCCACCAAGTTACTGATGGTTTTATTTTCTGGTGTAATTACACTGGTATAAGTAGTATTGTTCGTCATCGTATCTTTTTGCTAACCGAACTCAACTTCTGGAAAAAATATCCCCGTTAAAAGAAAAAATCAATATTAGTTGAACACCCTGCATATCAGTGAAAAGTACAGAGAGAGAGAGAGAGTTTAATTTTTACTCCCAATAGACTTAATTAAAAAGCATTTCAGTTCAATTAATCATTTCGCTAATCGCGTTTCATTAACAGAATACAAGCAGTAATTGATTCTCAGGAAAAAAAGAACAGCCCGACAAAAACTATGAACGAAATTAAATTTTTAAGCTCCAGGAGTTGAAATACATCAGTTATTCCACTCTTTAACTGTTTTGGCCAATAAAAACTATTTGTTTTATGAGCAATTAAATTGGATCAGTTCGTGACGTGATTTCGACAGAAACAGTTTTCACTTTACTTTGGAATTATTTAATTGCTCTTGAAGGGTGTAGCCTGAGTGACACAGAGTTTTCTTTTCACCCTTAAAAGACGAAAAAACTTCCAGAATGGTCAAACTTTTCCTTGGTGAAACAGGATACAACAAGATGTGCCTCATAAAATTCATTCTGGACCACTGATCAACGGAATATTTTTTTCCAGTTGTTTCTTCATATCGGCACATCTGAGGGATGTTTCTGATTCAGTGATTTCAGATGTTTTAAATCAACAGGATCGATCAACTCTCGGTCTATTTATTCGTACCAAATGAATGTTGTTCCAGACCCGATATTAGCTATTATCAAATGATTGAGTTTCTCTTGAACCATCCACCCGAAAAGACGACTGATTGAAAATATAGTGAATCGGTTCTAAATTTGAAGTCGCCCCACAAGTTTTATTTGCTGCGGTGGCGCTGAACTTTGCTAGAGGGCAAAATCAACTCTCTGGATCTCAAGTCCAACGAACTCCTCTAAAGGTAATGAAATCGAAGGGGGATTATCGAGTATTTACTCATATTGAAAAGAAGCAACAAGGTGAGCTTGAGCAAGTGCCAGAGAGAAACATTTCATGGGTTATTAATGCTTCTGTGACAAAGGACCCCACACATTTTGTATGGGAATTGGCTCCCGGTGGATTTGGCTGAATATTTGATATGATGTTCTACTAATCCTTCTGATCAAATGTCTCTACAGTCACGAAGCTGAAAAATGCATACTTCTAGGAGTTTTTAGCGATTTTTTGTATCCATTATGGCCTTCGTATTACCGTTCACACAGAAATGTTTGAGAATATTTCGTGATTATTGAAAGCAGATTCTGTCAATTCGAAATATTTTCAAAAATTTCTATGTGAACGGTAATACGAAGGCCATAATGGATACAAAAAATCGCTAAAAACTCCTAGAAGTATGCATTTTTCAGCTTCGTGACTGTAGAGACATTTGATCAGAAGGATTAGTAGAACATTATATCAAATTTTCAGCCAAATCCACCGGGAGCCAATTCTCATACAAAATGTGCGAGGTCCTTTAGATTTTCTTCAAAGAATGTTGAATGTGCTGCTTTTCCAAAGACATTCTCAAAATTTTCTGAGTTTAAAAGGTTCATCGCCTGCTTTAATCATACCAAGAACTTTACTATGTATATTGATGGTAATCTTCAAAAATACACTTTTCGTGTGGCATCCGGTAAAACCTTCATGTAAAGGCCGAAGAAAACTGGGAAAATGTGGGAGAAATTGATCAATCTCAGACTGATTTCTGTTCGAGTTGAGAGGTTTCGACAGTTTCCTCAATCGTACACGCGTCCCCTTGTTATTATTTCGAAACGAATCGTTTATAAATCGTCGCCTTAAGTAAATCGCTACAAATTTCTTCATTATCGCTAACGCTGTTGTGATGAAACCATCCAAGTACGATCCATTCCCTTGATGGACTCTTTTGTTCTGCTTTAGAGTGCTTCCGCAGATTTTTGGTTCATTCAATATTGTGCGTACTCGTGGTAATGAAAACAAGAAAATAAATACGAGAGAAACCACTGACTCAAGGTCAGAAGCTCAACTTTCAATGATACAACTCACCTGCATTCAACTAATTTGACTGTTACCTATCTGACTCACTAAATATATCGTAGAACATTTCTCATATACAATTCTTAGGCATTTTCTGATCGATTAATCTCCAATGAAGTGTAAAATTTCAGGCCTGAATACTCGATGAAACGTGAAATCCACAATTTATTGCAACCCCAAGACGTGTCCAGGCATAAACCAGGGATCTGAAATTATGTTCATATTATTCTTATATCTTCCTTTCTTCCCTACTTCCACAACGACAAGGCAACCTTGTTCTCTCACATTTCAGGCAATAAAGCTGCCAGAAGATGATTTCCTCCCTGATGAAATAAAAATATCCTCTGTCATATTGATGTGCAGTGATGGTTCGAAACCTCTTGATGATAAAATTTCCGATTTATATGCATTACGTAACTACACAATTTATTGCTTGAATTTATAACAGCTAGATACTGAGGAAATCGAATCACCAACCAAAATTATTTATACGAGTATTTGACTAGCTTTTACTCGCGACTTCGTCCGCATAAGTTTTTTTGTTTTCTCCTGGCTGTAAGTCCCCCTGCAACAATGTCCCACTATCGTGTTCCAGTCCTTAACTTCACATCAAAATTTGTTCAAAAGCAACCTAAGCTACATAATGGATAGCTCCGAATGTTTCCTCAGTAAATATAAAAGGTAAAAATCGTGTACAAATCCGATCAATAGTTTTGGCGTAATGTGATTCTAGACAGAGTTTTAATGTTGTAGATAGGTAGCTGTGTATAGGTTCCTGTGGGAATGAGATATTTTCCCGAAGTGAAAGTAGACTGAATTTTGGTACCTTCCTACCCTATAAGTTAAGTAGTGTGATGGATCCAAGTAAAACTGTTAAATAAAGCGGTTGCATCAAAATTTTATCATAAATTCCTTAAATTATGGCTCCTATCGACTCTCTAAGTTAGAAAAGTGATCAAATACTAACATGATAGAGCAAAATTTCCAGCAAAAACCATAAAAAAAAATCACTAACTCAATTCAGTCTTCTGCCTACTTCCTACCCCCTAAGTACGATGACCTGATCATTTTGATCTTATATCCGTTTTTAGGTAACCATCTATTACCTTACTAAATTTCATCAGATCTGTTCAGCCGTTTAGACGTGAAAGAGCAAAAGTCCCAACAAAAACGACTAAAAATCACTAACTCAATTTAGTTATCTGCCTACTGCCTACCCCCTAAGAACGATGGCGTGATTATTTATAGTCTATGACCATTTCTAGGTTATCATCTATCACCATACCAAATTTCATCAAAATCCGTTAAGCCGTTTAGGCGTGAAAGAGTAACAGACAGACAGACAGAGTTACTTTCGCATTTATAATATTAGTATGGACTTCAAACGTTCAACTATACTAAATTTTCTCAATACTACGTGTCAATTTTTTCTTCAATTCTCAATATCAATTCATTTTCACGGATGCCTGTCACTCAGGATGTCTTATTGAAATGTAAAATTCAGGTTGCGAACACGTTAGTATAAAAAATTTAAATATAAATGCGACCGATCAATTCTACAAGTTGGCTTGGAAGTCAATTGGCCTTTCCTGGGTCGGAATCGAATTCAACCTTCTTTCACACCCTTGGAATTGGAGTTCAATTTAATTCTATTCGACAATTGAGTTGCTGAAACTCATTCTTATTACTTTTCTATTTTCAATTCAGTATTATGTGTCGAAATGGTAAGTAAACGAACTTTCTGTAAAACATTTAGGTTTCTGCGAATTGCAATGATGTTTTAGACAAATTATTTGTTGAATCGATATGAAATCTAATTCGTACAAAAAACTACCTTGTGATTAAAGTAGTATTTCCCTTATTTTGCGCTGTTGCTCGTAAGGGAACAGAGCTTGTACCGCCAACTCATAACATCCTGTATGTTGAGTTCTACTCGTATTTATATTCTTAGGTCCATCTTTACTATCGGGAAATAAAATTTCAGTTTCTTCTGACGATATACCCTTACTTTTTCATTATTGTTTTTAATATTGATATATGCATTATTTCTTAATGAAATTGAGAGAATGAAACGGATATTTCAGAGAATATAAAATACAATTTGTAAAAAAAAAATTAGCGTTATCTGTTTGATTCCTGCGTTGAGAGGAAAAATAAAATGCAACCGCTCTTCGTGGAAAACATTTTTCATGTGCGTGTTTCCTAATCAAATTCGTCATAACTACGCTCAGAGCAAAATTAATTAATTTAGACATCTGCCCGAAAAATGACTCGGTATAAGAGATCCTAAAATGCGGAAAACCGCATGCGAATATTTCGCTTTCATAACCGGACCACGATACTTTGATTCAACAATTCGAGATGAACGATGCTGGCTTTAATTTAATAATGGAATTTTCTCTTTGAGAGAACTCCCGGTTAAATAAACCGATAGCAGCTTATTTGAAAACCGTTTGAATAAGTTCTTCTACTTACATACAATTTATTATACAGGGTGTTTCATTGGGAAAGGGAAATACTTCACAGGTGCATAGGTGGCACCAAGACGGTTCTAGAGATACCCCATTTATTGGGTCTCACTGTCTTTGTAGCCGAGATACAGGGTGTTTTGTGGATTTTGCCCGTTTCTTCCTGAGGCCGTACCAGACGAACCACCCGGTATATTTTCTTCATATTTGGCAAATATGTTTCTAATTGAAAGCCCAAACATATCATGCAATAATCGCCTCGAAAATCCAGGTCCGGGTTAACAAAAAATTATGAATCGTTTGAATCCTCGAAACAACACCCTGTACATCGGAATTTTGAAAATCTGTTTTGATATTCAAAAACACCACTAAAAACTAAACTGAGACGTATACTTCAAATTTTCGCGCAGAAAGTTCTACTGCACAAATTTTCAAGGTAAATGTGAAGTTTTTAGGAACTTGGATACCCGAAAGTGGTTTGAAGTGACTTTAACAATGAATTATCAACAATATTGAATCCATAATTATTTCAACATTACTTTGTAATTCATTTCCACATTGGTTTTCCTTTTTATAGCCGTATACTTGAAAATCCAGGTCCGGGTTAACGAAAATTATGAATACTTCGAATCCTCGAAACAACACCCTGTACATCGGAATTTTGAAAATCTGTTTTAAAATTCGAAAATACCACTAAAAACTGAACTGAGACGTACACTTCAAGTTTTCACGCAGATAGTTTCAATGCACAAATTTTCAACTTAAAAGTGAAGTTTTTAAGAACTAAGATACCTGTAAGTGGTTTGAAGTGACTTTTAACAATGAATTATCAACAATATTGAATCCATAATTATTTCAACATTACTTTGTAATTCATTTCCACATTAGTTTTCATTTATTGAGAAGTGAGTTGCATTATTACGTATAATAATTATGGATTTCAATATTTTAATAATTCATTGTTAAAAGTCACCTCAAACCACTTTCAGGTATCCAAGTTCTCAAAAACTTCACTTTTACGTTGAAAATTTGTGCATTGAAACTATCTGCGCGAAAATTTGAAGTGTACGTCTCAGTTTCAGATTTTCAAAATTCCGATGTACAGGGTGTTGTTTCGAGTATTCAAACGATTCATAATTTTTCGTTAACCCGGACCTGGATTTTCAAGTATACGGCTATAAAGAGGAAAACCAATGATAAATGAATTACAGAGCAATGTTGAAACAATTATGGATTCAATATTGTTGATAATTCATTGTTAAAGTCACTTCAAACCATTTTCGGGTATCCAAGTTCCTAAAAACTTCACTTTTACCTTGAAAATTTGTGCAGTAAAACTTTCTGCGCGAAAATTTGAAGTATACGTCCCAGTTTAGTTTTTAGTGGTGTTTTCGCATATTAAAACAGATTTTCAAAATTCCGATGTACAGGGTGTTGTTTCGAGTATTCGAACGATTCATAATTTTTTGTTAACCCGGACCTGGATTTTCGAGGCGGTTATTGCATGATATGTTTGGGCTCTCAATTAGCAACATATTTGCCAAATATGAAGAAAATATACTGGGTGGTTCGTCTGGTACGGCCTCAGGAAGAAACGGGCAAAATTCATGAAACACCCTGTATCTCGGCTACGAAGACAGTGAGACCCAATAAATGGGGTATCTCTAGAACCGTCTTGGTGTCACCTATGCACCTGTGAAGTATTTCCCTTTCCCAATGAAACACCCTGTATTATATTAATAATCTTTATTGGTTCTTTGGAACATCTGAAAAATGTATAGTAAATATCAAAATTCGCTTCATTCAGAGAAAGTTTTGTCTCATTAATTGAAAAACAGAACTTTATCTGAACCTAATTTGCTTCGGTTTCCATATTAACAGACATCATATAGCGATTTATTATGCTTCAAAATTACAGGCAGATATTTATATAACATTTCATTTCTGAACCTGAAGAGTCCATCATCCGATACGTAAAGTATCTAGAATAACAATGAGGGAACTTCTCTAAACAAAAGGGATTAAAAGAACTTCATTACAAATACAATTATAAGAACGTTTTTCAGGACCCATCCATTATTCTATTTTCCCGGTACGTCACATGCTTCAATGATCATGGAAAGTTTCATTTATACTGAAACTGGCGAAAAGTTTCTGTTTTATTTTACCTGCGAGTCCGGTACGAGGGATCAGACATTGTTTATTCGATAACTCTTAATCTTTATCGATATACAGTTTCCAATAGGGATGTTGACTCATGTTACGAATTCATATAAATTGAGGTTTTCCTCATAGAAGGAAATTTTTGCAATCCTAAAAACCATTTTAGTGATCTTATCATTCTCGTTGAATTAAATAAGGCTGATTTAAATTATGTTATTTATTATCAACTATCACGTGACTGCGAACGCCAATCAGAGGTAATTGACGTCACTATCCGTATTCTCATTACAAATTCGATGTTCTGTGCTCAGATCAACAAAATACATTCATAGGCCGGGTTCCACAAAACTCCAATCACCTTGATTATTGAAATGTCATCATTTCTCTGCAATTTACAGTTCATTTTTGACATAAACCATCGACTTACTTCAAAATTAACGATTTGATTGCCCAATCAAGCTTTGCGAAACCCACGGTTTTGTGACTTGAACCATAGTGAATATTATATTTATGATTCGAACTCAAGAAGTTGAAAGCTGAAAGAGAACAGAATAGTTCGATTATTCGTTATACAAGAACGATAATCTACAATTTTATTTATAATGGAGATTTATCAAGGGTAATAGTAGAAACTTAACGAAGATTGATTCCCTGATGGTCGCAAGTTTCTTTGCTGAAAACAAAGATTTTTGTGCAGTAAAGCTTAAAAACGTGAAATTGTCTCTGTAAGTAGCAAACTTTTAACTCATATTTATTATTACAAATAAAAGAAACACCTCATTCAGCTTTTATTAGACCGACATATTCATTTTGAAGGCTTAGATTGAACTTTTCCACAAGGAATAAGGCAAAATCAGTTCGCTTTGACAGAAGTCGAAGTATGTTTATTACGGATATTGACGTAATCATCATAACGTGACAAAATTGAGCATTTCCGCGAGAATTTTAAATTGTTTTTTCATTTACGTATTTTCATTGGCAATTACTATATTTTCAAGAAAAAGTAATTTTTTCGTGTTTCTATAGGGTTTATCTTTAAAATAAAATAAATTCCAAAAAGTTGTCAACATCCCTATTTCTGGCTTCCAGAGAAATATTTCCGATGGTGAAATCATAAACCACTGGTGAATATAAAGCCTTTATCGATTATTTCATTTTAATTTTCCTAATAACAATCATGTATAAGGAAAATACTTTCATTATAATACATTTCAAAAATTGTGATTTGTGATGTATGTCAGCAATCAATGGATTTAATGACATATACCTTATTTGAATACAATTGATATTGATTTATTTCCAAGTTTTCTTGATGATGTCTTTCAAAACGTGTAAAAATTATTCAGAGGTGATTGTAATAATACAATAAGAATAATCTTAGAGCCAAGTTACAAATAAAATGAATCGGCAAGAATATTAAGAATGATTTTTTTTCTGCTTCCCTACTACATTCAACATTGATTATTTAATAAGATTCTGTAATTGAAGTTACGCTGATTCTTTCACTTAAGTTTCGATTAAGAACTCAAGCAAGAGCCATTTTTAAGAAATTATCGTTCTTTAAACATCATTTAAATTGGATTAACACGAACATAGTTTAAAAATGCTCAAGAGATTGCACAAACCACAAAGTTTTTTCAACTTGGAAGCCTCTTTCAAACTTCCTGCGATTATCAATTTTTCATATAAAGAAGTTTTGGTCTGGATATCTGAAAAGTTGAAGATATCACGAAGTTAGAGTACGTGAGGATTGCCCTATTTGATATCTGAGCCTGTAGTTGAGAATCTTCAGTCAACATAAATTCATGGAAACGGCTTGAAGGCATGAGTGGTATTGTTTTTATCAGATTCGACCTTCTTCTGAACCAATATTGAGGTTTCAAAAATAAAGGAAATGTTTCTACAGGAGCAGTTTAGAGAAATGACCCTGTAGCCACCGATACTCCGATCTTTTTATATTTTTCTGTTCTTGACATTCGCAATGAAAAGATCAAACAAAAACCACAGAGATGAAAAAATTTCAGATCTCTTTATCAATAACTGCTTAATTAAGTCTATTCAATTCATAGCATTCGGGATGTTAAATATGATGGAAATTTTATTCAATTTAACGTTTTCTCCGAATCAGATTCATTCTGCAATTTCTCACGAAAAAATGAGAGTTTTTAATTCCTGCATTCAACAGAAATATGAAATGTTCTGTTTAACTGAACAGAAAATTAAATCAATTTGATTGATTACTTCTAGATAAAACATTGAACCAATTATGAGGAGAATTTTATATTATTTATTTGAGGATGAACTGAACAATAAGACTAGGATTCATTCGAAAGGATTACTAACGTAACAGTTTAAATAAAATTTTATTGGGTAATTATGATTGAATAGTTTCTTGGTTTAAATACTCGTGTATGAATATATTCTACAAAAAGGTTCAATATTAATCCATTCATTATTAAAAAAGCTCAACAAATATTTTATCCAAAAAATAACAAAAAAGTTTTAGTCACAAGGCATACATTTTCTCAAAAATATCGAAAGAAATTTGTTACGCGGCCACGTAAGAAATAAAAAATAAAGAATGAGAAAAGTTATTTTGTGAAATTACATACAATAATACAGATTTTCAAAGGGAATGAACAAAGATTCGCAGATAGCTTGAATATTTATGACATTCATTTTTCTTAATGCGATCTCAACTTATGTTGTTATACCTTCAATATTTTATTTTTTGCAGTTGTTAAATGACGAGGGAAAAAATTCAAATATAAGCATGAAATACCTGTCAATTCCACCACCAAGGTCCGCCAGAAGTGTCCATAAGTTGAATTTCAAAAAGATCTCACCGCCATCACATCGGAAAATGTGTGGAAATTGAGCGTGTCGCACGCGCTCAATCTGCAATTTGCAAGGATGAATTTCCCTTCGTTTTCGGGGAAATCCAGACGTGATACTGAAGAACCAGACCCGTTTGGGCCAGCACAACTACGCACGCTCAAGTTTCGTTCATGAATTAGTGCCTGAAGAGTTACACCTTCTTCTTCGACTTTGATTCAAGCCAGCATCCAGAAGGGTAATTTCCCTTGGGTTCTTACGTCGATAAGTGGACACTTTTTATTCTGAGATGGTGCACTTGAACGTGGATTTATGATAGAACATTTTGGGAAATTCTGGTAGTACATAAAACTTTGAAAAAATCGGTTCGTGCAATGCCAAAACCAAGACAATTACTAATCTTCCTTCTCTATTAGTAAACCCTCAGAAAAGCATTACGAGGGATTCAAATATCGACAATAGGGATGTTGATTACTTTTTGGATTTTATTTATTTCAAAGATAAACCCTATACAAACACTAAAACATACTTTTTCCTTGAAAATATAGTAATTGCCAATAAAAATCAGTAAATGAAAAGACAATTCAAAATGCTCAATTTTGTCACGTTCTGATGATTACGTCATTATTCAGTGAACATACTTTGACTTCTGTCAAAGCGAACTGATTTTGCCCGATCCCTTATGGAAAAGTTCAATCTAAGCTTTCAAAATGAATAGGTCGGTCTGTAAATGCTGAATGAGGTGTTTTTTTATTTGTAATAATAAATATGAGTTAAAAGTTTGCTACTTA
Source organism: Propylea japonica (assembly GCA_013421045.1). Taxonomy (NCBI): domain Eukaryota; kingdom Metazoa; phylum Arthropoda; class Insecta; order Coleoptera; family Coccinellidae; genus Propylea; species Propylea japonica. The sequence continues at coordinate 30,714 of JACDNR010000305.1, read as the reverse complement.
CAAAGACAATTTCACGTTTTTAAGCTCCGATGCACAAAAATCCTTGTTTTCAGCAAAGAAACTTGCGACCATTAGTGAATCTATCTTCGGCTTACCGAAGATAGATTCACTAATGGTCGCAAGTTACTACTATTACCCTTGATGAATCCTATCTCCATTATAAAGAAAATTGTAGATTATCGTTCTTGTAACGAACTAGGTATTCTGTTCTCTTTTAGCTTTCAACTTCGTAAGTTCGAATCATAGATATGATATATTATTTACTATGGTTCAAGTCACAGAACCGTGGGTTTCACAAAGCTTGATTGGCCATCAAATCGTTTATATTGAAGTAAGTCGATGGTTTATGTCAAAAATGAACTGAAAATTGCAGAGAAATGATGACATTTCAATAATCAAGCTGATTGGAGTTTTGTGGAATCCGGCCTATGAATGTATTTTGTTGATCTGAGCACCGAACATTCGAATTTGCAATGACAATACCTGGAGAGTGACGTCAATTACCTCTGATTGGCGTTCGCAGTCACGTGATAGTTGATAATAATAACATAATTTAAATCAGCTTTATTTAATTCAACGAGAATAATAAGATCACTAAAATGGTTTTTTAGGATTGCAAAAACTCCCTTCTATGAGGAAAAACTCAATTTATATGAATTCGTAACATGAGTCAACATCCCTATTGAAGCCCAAGGAAAAGGATAATTAAGTTTCAGCATAGGTATTAGATTTCATTACAATACTCGAAGATATTAATGTTCAAAATGAATGAAGTTCTATGGTTTCATATGGTTATTATTTGCATGCATGCGCATCAGAAGCTCTAATAGTTAACAATTGTGAAATAAAGATTCAACATTCATGTAATACTTATGTATTGGTCGAAGAAATACTTCTTCTCGTTGAAAATACAATAAAATGTATTACAGCATCGAAAGAGCAAGCCGCTAATTTATCGCACGACCTCCGAGACGAGATAATATCCCCACGTCCGCCCCTCGCGTTAATTACTATGAATTTCGAGGATCGACCATAAAGGAAGCGACCTAACCGGAAGTCTGACAAGAACTGTTTAACGTCGGTCCAACTAACCGGAATACTGAAAATTCGACACATCACAGAAGAATTTCGGGTCCAGATCAAGCAATTATTGTTCGATGGCATTTTCGCATGTGTAACGAACGTTTCTGATTTAGGGAAAAATTATTTCTTTCCTTCTTTGAAGTATTTGAACAGGTTTTCACATCTTATGTTGAACTTCAGTTGATATAGAGCATAAAAATATCCATCATCAGATAAACCTGTGGGGAGGTCTCAACCTCAACATTTCGGAAGAGATCTTTATGTTTACACGCGATACATATTATGGAATCTACAAAATATCTTCAGGCCATATAAATCCTTCAATAAACAGTTAAGTATACCTAACTCACATGAGATATTCCTAAGGTTTAATTAATAAAGTGTACAAACTAGGAATATATTGTAAAGATCAAAGTTAGAAAAGTGTTGACTGCAATTAAGTTTAGAAGTTTCTCGTTCACCTTAAAAAGCAGCATTGGGAGTTCGAAAATACCATAAGGAAACTCAGGAGAGTAAAATAAACTTTCTGAATTAATAAAAGGGTAACACCTACTCGAGAAGTTAAGGTCTTGAAACCAACAATGACTGCTAATTCCCACGACCGATAATAAGACTTAACTTCCAAGTTGTCACGAGTCTCATCAAAACGGTTAATTTCTGTAAAGAAAGATCATATTGAAAACTTAGACATATAATGAGACCGTTCTGAGGTGAGAGCTGGCTAGAATGCTGAAACAGCCATATTTACGACACTTGGAAAATTAGCCCTGGTAATTCTTACTTTGCAATATGATCTTATCAAGAATTCTGAAAATTGTTACGTGATTTATTCATAACTGCACCTAAGAAGAACGATCTTGGATCTTGGGGCAGTTGAACAAAATAAATCCAGTTCGCTGAAAGTTTTTCTGAGAGAAAGATACAAATCACTTATCCGCCTGCCCGATACAAAAATAGAAACTCTTTACTTTCAGTGATTTAATGTTGAATGAATGAAAAAAGTTTTCTTAAACGACCTGTGTTCAAGGTTTTTCGGTTGCTTATGAATTTATAACCCGCATTTCTTATTACCGCATCAAACAGAATACGATGAATTGCTTGTTATCGGAAAAGCGATTCAAAGTAGATTTACCTATGAGGGTACCCTTCAAGTGGATACAAAGTTTCATAAGATTTAGTAGCTCCTCTAACATCGATATTGAACTTGAAATGTAGGTATATTCCACGCGATATTATATTACCATGTTTAAAAGAATATTAATATCAAATTGGTTCTTTTGGATATGAATTAAATCATATGAGGCCAAGTCGAATAACACCCTTTAGGATAATTAATTAGTCGTGGTTATTTCATTTTTCAGCCCTTAGAGACATTTATCGTGGAAATACAGGGTGTAACTAAATAAGTGTAAAATATTCAAGGAGGTGATTCCTCATCGAAATAAAGATAGGATCTTTCATATAAAGAAACTTCATTGGAGCATCCCTTGTTAAGATACAGCCCCTCAAATGGAGTACATAAAATTTGTATAACAATTTTTTTCACAAGCACCAAAAAGTAACTATATTGAAACTAACCTGATGTTTCCTACTAGCAAAAAGACACTTATCCAGTTATTTATTTGGTTTACCCCATGGTTGTAAGGGTGGGAAACGCAACCGCTAAAGTTTATTTCCAATGTAACTTTTTGTCTTATCATTTGTTTACCATTTAAAAATTTATTTCCGATAGCCGGTTTCATTCTAAACAAAAATTTCTACTGAGTTTTTTGCCCAAAATAAACTAGTTCGCAGTAAAAAATTATTTTACGAACAACTACAGAGATAGATCGTCATAAATGCGAAACTAATCTATCTAGCAGGACACTTTTAGCGATAGTGACAATTAAATTGGTATAACGCTGTCAGTTTAAGACGATCTATCTCTGTAGTTGTTCGTAAAATAATTTTTTACTGCGAACTGGTTTATTTTGGGCAAAAAACTCAAAAGACATTTTTTGTTTAGAATGAAACAGGCTATCGGAAATAAAATTTTAATTGGTAAACAAATAATAAGACAAAAAGTTACTTTGAAAACAAACTTTAGGGGTTGCGTTTCCCACCCTTACAACCATGGAGTAAACCAAATAAATAACTGGATAAGTGTCTTGATGCTGGTAGGAAACGTGAGGTTAATTTCAATATTGTAACTTTTTTGGTGCTTGTGAAAAAAAAAGTTATACAAATTTTATGTACTCCCTTCGAGGGGCTGTATCTTAACAAGGGCTGCTTCAATGAAGTTTCTTTATATGAAAGATCCTATCTTTTTTTCGATGAGGAAATACCTCCTTAAATATTTTACACTTATTTTTACACTTATTTAGTTACACCCTGTATAATAAAGGACAGAGAGAGTTTGCTGGTTTCAGATGGCGCGAACAATCGAAGCGATAAATTTAATTTATCTGAGAATCAGAAGTTACATTACGTCCATAAAGATTTCAGGAATTCTGCTCAGATTCTAACCCTCGATGAAAAATAGTGGATTGGTGTCAGATTAATATCCAGAATTCACAAATTAATGAAGTGTAGTCTTTCATCTGAACAATTGAAACATTTCCATTGCTTTCTGAACATTTTCGATTTATTCACTTTTATAATAAGTACAATTTTTCTATTGAAAACATTCTGATACGTTTTCTCGACTTGTACAATCTTTAAAATCGAAAGATGTAATTGTGGGCAACTTCGAACTGAAATAAATATCACAGAATTCCAAACGATATCAAATTGTTATTATATTTTTTGAAAAAACCGTTTGAGAATCAAGAGGAGTACAATTTTTAATTACTATAGTCTTCTTTGGAATGAATGCCGACTTGAGGAGGATCAGGTTCAACACCAGCACCCAATAAATCCATTAAACGAATGAAGGCTTTTCTAGGTAAGATTCTGAAACAAATTCATTTTTAAGACTATAAGGATAATAAATAGTAAAACAAGAGATAAGTAGATATACAGGGTGTCCCGTAATTAGACCGACAAACTGCTAGTGGACATTATTATAGATCGTATTTTAGACAGATTCGACCCAAATCATATAATGCGAAATTGCTTCGTTAAGGAAGATGACGTCCTGGTTCACACTTTTTGCCACATATTCGCAAAACGGAGTCACATAATGTGCTTAAAGTTTACACATTGGCTAATATCAAAAATACGCATCGATTAGATTGAAAGCATTTCTTTCATGTCAAGCACAATCGTATCATTTGGGGGGCGAAGGGTATTTTTAGTTGAAACTTTTTTAGCTTTCATTATTTCGCGAAATTTACATCATATAATTCATAAACTCTGATGTTTTTCCTTGAAAAAGATGCTCTTGTATTATAACGCCCAGATGCACCATTTCTGAAAAAATAGATTTGAAACTTTCTCTCTTTTCACTAAGTACTCAATGTTCACTTTTGTTTTAAATTTAATCTGGGCGTTATAATACAAGAGCATCTTTTCAAGAAAAAACATCAGAGTTTATGAATATGATGTGAATCTCGCGAAATAATGAAAGTTAAAAAGTGTTAACTAAAAATACCCTTCGCCCCCCTCCAAATGATACGATTGTGCTTGACATGGAAGAATTGCATTCAATCGAATCGATGCGTATTTTTGATATTAGCCAATAGTAATCTTTCAGCGCTTTATGTGACTCCGTTTTGCGAATATGTGGCAAAAAGTGTGGACAGGACGTCATCTTCAAAGGGCACTAGCTCCTTAACGAAGCAGTTTTGCATTATATGATTTGGGTCGAATCTGTCTAAAATGCGATCTATAATGTCCACTAGAAGTTTGTCGGTCTAATTACGGGACACCCTGTAGCAAATGACACTCGCGAGAACAAAGTTAGTGGAGTCTTTTGAATTTTGAATAGTTATTTAGAATTTTTCGAGAATCTACTAAAACATTATAATGAATAAAAAAGGGATGATCTACAGTAAGAATTCTTTACAAATTTTCGTGATATTCACCTGGTTATGTTATTGATCACACGAAGTCTTTCTGGAACAGAAACTTCCTCTCTTTCCGTGCGTTGTGCCATAATAATCTTTTCAGCAACTTCTTCTGGTTCCAATATCCTCAAGATATGATTAAATCTGTTCCTAGATACTTTGAAAAAACCTGTGTTCACCATGTAAGGATAAATTACAGTTGTTTTAACCTTATTACTTCTGTCAAATCGGATTTCTTCTCTTAAACCTTCCATGATGCCGCGGACCGCGTATTTCGAACCCGAATATGGCGTCATATTTCTTGAAGCGTATAAACCGGCCACTGACGAAATTCCAACGATATGACCGTAGTTGTTCTTCTGCATCATCGGAAGATACACGTGAATCAACTGCAAAAGTGGATTACTTAATACAACTTTTCAGCAAATAAGTTGAATTTTCAAACTTACCCACAACAGTTGCATGACATTTACATCCATGATTTCCTTAAGCTCTTTCGCTGAATAATCTTGTAAATGTCGACAGTACAAAATTCCTGCGTTTGCGATAAGAATTGAGACATCACCAACGTCTTCCTTAACTTTGTTGGCGGTGGCTATAATTTGCTCCAAGTTGGAAACATCACACCTATCGACAAGTACACATTAACACCTGTAGATTTTTCTTTTATCTATATCTATACTAATATTACAAAGAGGAAAAAATTTGTATGTTTGTGGGTTTGTGGCGTTGATACGAGTTAACTCATAAGCTACTTGACCGATTTCAATAATTTTTTCACCCTTAGAAAGCTACAATATCCCTGAGTAACATAGGCTATACTTTTCACCCGAGAAAATTAAGGAACCTACTATAACTTCAATGATAATAAATATGAGTACCAAAATTAGCAATGATCAGCTATTTTTAGGTGCGCTGCAAAAACCGTAAGACGTACATGGAAACAATGTATGACGTAAATGTACCTCTTCAATAGTTCTACAAAAAAGTCCGCGATAGCATATGTCTATCTTTCAAGGTTTAATCGGTATTACCTTTTAAAGGTATCAAAATGTTTCTCATTATTTGGGAGTATTTTTCAATGAATACGCTATTGATCCTTATCCAATTGAATACGTCGTTCAGCCCAGTATTTAATTCAGAACGAAATTGCCTTTTACATCATTCAATTATGATGAATACATCAAAAGATATGGCAGGTTGAAGATGATCGCACCAAAATGCGTCTCCGAGGTAGTCACCAGGCGGGTAGGAGAAGGTACAGAAGTGTGAGAGATGTATGAATGTATGTTGGATTGCCTGATGCCCGTATGTTTATGATCACAAATCAGATCAACAGAATGCGCTGTAGTCGTTATTTAGGTTATTAATCTACTCTGCAACTAAACGGCTGGATCGAATTAAATGAATTTTTGTGTAATTGTGTATATAGAACAACGTCTGCTGGGTCTGCTATAGTTCACGATAAAATAAAAACTTTGGACTGTTCAATTGAGTCTTGGTCTTTACCGCAATTACTTACTGGTAGCTGTAGGCATTTTTTCCAAATCTTTCTTTGATCTCCTTGATTGTATTATCATTATTCTCTTTATTTATGTCCCAACCAACCACAATTGCGCCAGCGGCTGCATATTTGAAGGCCAATTGTCTACCAATTCCATGACCAGTGCCAGTTATCTGTTGATTTATACTAAATATTAAAAATACATGCTTTGAAAAGTCATAAGTCATAAAGAAGTGTATCTTAAGAGTGAAGTTTAACGCTAAATTGAGATATTTTATTAGGGATATTATTATTATTTAACCCGAAAAAAATTCAAATAACTTACTAATACAATCTCTCCATCGACGGATTTCGGCTTCTTCGGGTGAAAACATCTGTAGATATCTTCACATAAGAAGAAAACAACTTTTGTAAACCAAATAAAAATGTGTGTTAATATTTCAATTGCCTGATAAACTATCTCTGAAGGATGTGCCTTCTGTTTGCTGAAAAAAACATTTTTACTTTTTCGTCGCTATATAGGTACAAGTTATTCTGTTCATTTATCTCTAGAGATAAATAAATAGACGACATATTCACGATTTCTCCATAGGATATTGAGTTATGAATCATATAATTTTATCTTTATTCGAATACAATAAATTTATTAAGACACAATTTGTATATTAATTATATTATACTTACTTGTTGGTTTCTGCAAAAGAAGGTATTTTGTTTGGCGAATTCGCACTCATCTCATATAAAAAATCAAGTAGGTATAGTTATAGTTCTGAAATACTACGTTGATTACAGAAAATCTAGAAGGTACAGGTAATGAAAATTATCTTATCACATCATTCACTCATTCTAACCACAAGATAATGAATTATTTAGGACTATGGCCAAGGCACTCGTCGATATTGAATGATCATTTTATTAATAAGAAGCGAAAAGTTCATGTATAATTAATTTAACACGTATCCTTCAGATCTTGTTTTATGCGAAAGAACAGGAAACGTTTCTCATCATTCATATACACAAAAGTAAGTCTAGCATGAATAATAATCTCAAGTATGTTGATGAATAGGACGACTTATTCGATCCTGTGTGATCTCTTTACTGCAGCTCCTTTAGAGGATATCTGAATGAAGCTCACTTTTTAAATTAAATTCTAACCTCCGCGTTCTTTGGTCTTTCAGTCCTCATCTGAAATCTTCGTAATCCATAGATAAGATAGGCAATCCCATTTCATTATTGGATTCAAGATTAATCAATGTCATTTTATAACCTCTGAAATTTCATCAAACTCATTCCCTCAGAATGCTATCATAAAAAAATCCAAATTCTGATACTTTCACAAAAATATATTAAGCTCGATTATTATACTGTCATCATTCAAACATTCTGATTTTTTTATTGAACTAAGAGTGACAATGAATTTCTCGGCTCCTTTCGAAAACATCCCTAAAGGGCCACTGTTTATTTTTGTGCCAGTTACAGTCTTGTTCAATATTGAAAAATAGTGCTTTTTCACAAAACTTCTGCTGGCTCTCAACTTGATTGTGAGATGATCTGGCTGCGGATGATTCGGGAATATCTGAATATCAAGTTCGTGACCTGAAAATTGTATTAATTAAGTCAGCAAAATATGACAAATAAAATAACTTACCCAAAACTAGAAATGTAGAACTCGCCCTGTACATTTCAGACCTTGTCATCAATTTATTGAAATTATCAACTGTCCAAAAATAAAGATACACATTATCATTTCCTCTCTTTTGTATGGTGTTATTGATAAGACTGATTCTGTCCAACTCTGTTGTAAGTGTAGCTGAAAACATATTTGAATGTTTGTTAGCTACTATATTCTTCACATTGCGAAGGTAATTTTGATCTTCTCGCTCGTCATATTCATTCTGACTATTCCAAGTTTTGGTGTGAACAAAAATAGGTAAAGCATCTTCAATATTGTCGTCTAAAGTCTTGGATACAATATCATCTTCATAATTTGGAGAATCAGCGGTTGAGTACGAGTTATGCTGGGCAGTGCGAGAAACTGCAAGAGCTACTTGACCCAACAATTTCTTTATAATCTGAAGTTCCTTCATTAACCCGGCGTCATTGTGGCTACTAAACAGAACTTGGCCGTTGTGGCCGGGTAAATTTTACCCATGTACATTATTGTACACTGAATCAAGCCTACGTCAATATTAGTTTTCTATAATAGGGAAATAGGTAGTTAAATACATTATTGATAAAAATCAAACATTTATTTATCATAAAATGAGCATATTACTCATCAAATTAAATCTTTTTATTCTGCGATAATTTTTTTTGAACATAACTTAAAACGTTTATTCGAAAACATAACTTAATAGACATTTAGAGACAAAACATAAAATTTTCTTTAGAACATAAACATGAAATCATGAACTATATAAAACAAAGCTTATTCACTAATAATATATCGACTTATTCGATATCGAGATCAACGCAACTTTGGCATAATGGGATAATGTGTTGCATACAAATAGGCTTATTACACTTATTGCAGTTATGCCTAGTTTTTTGTCTTTGACAGAAGGACAGTCTTTGCATCTCGTATACTGCCTTGACTTCGCTCTGAAATATGGTCGATTTCACCCTCGTCGTCTGAACTGCACTGTTCATTTTCACTAGCGTCAGCTTGTTCAAACAAGGCTAGGAGTCGACGTTGTTCGCTTTCGTAAGACGTGGTTCATAAAACTGTGAAAAACGATATGCAATTTATCAATAAACAATAAAAAACAACAAACACGCTGTCTTTATAAATGTTACGTGGCCATTGTGGCCGGGTATAACTTACCCGCGCGCTCTTTACACACGTCTACACTACGAAGTAGCCCCAGCAACACTAATTAGAGAAGATAATACGCGAACAGAGGTCAACGACCGCAGCTATTGTAACGGACAAAAGACGCGCGCATTTTGTTTTAAAATTATGACAGTTTTAAAATGCGTCGGGTATTAGATACCCGGCAACAATGACGCCGGGTTAATTCACTTTCGAGTTCTTCAAATCGCAAATCTAGTTGTTCTAAAAAAAGTATTTTTATGAGAATATCGCTAATTATGTACCTTGTCATAAAAAGCATATATCCAATTCATCTTATACAGGGTGTCCCATAATTAGACCGACAAACTTCTAGATGACATTATAGATCATATTATATAATTGCTTCGTTAAGGAGCTAGTGCCCTTTGAAGATGACGTCCTGTCCACACTTTTTGCCACATATTCGCAAAACGGAGTCACATAAAGTGCTGAAAGTTTACACATTGGCTAATATGAACAATACGCAGCAATTAGATTGAATGCAATTCTTCCATGTCAAGCACAATCGTATCATTTGGAGGGGGGCGAAGGGTATTTTTAGTTAACACTTTTTTTAACTTTCATTATTTCGCGAGATTCACATCATATTCATAAACTCTGATGTTTTTTCTTGAAAAAGATGCTCTTGTATAATAACGCCCAGATTAAATTTAAAACAAAAGTGAACATTGAGTACTTAGTGAAAAGAGAGAAAATTTCAAATCTATTTTTTTCAGAAATAGTGCATCTGGGCGTTATAATACAAAAGCATCTTTTTTCAAGAAAAAACATCAGAGTTTATGAATATGATGTAAATCTTGCGAAATAATGAAAGTTAAAAAAGTGTTAACTAAAAATACCCTTCGCCCCCCCAAATGATACGATTGTGCTTGAGATGAAACAAATGCACTCAATCCAATCGATGCGTATTTTTGATATTAGCCAATGTGTAAACTTTCAGCATTTTAGGTGATTCCGTTTTGCGAAAATGTGGCAAAAAGTGTTAACAGGACGTCATCTTCAAAGGCCACTAGCTCCTTAACGAAGCAATTTTGCATAATATGATTTGGGTCGAATCTGTCTAAAATACGATCTATAATGTCCACTAGCAGTTTGTCGGTCTAATTACGGGACACCCTGTATGTGAAATTCATGAGGAGAAGCGGAAATATTTCTTACTGGAAGTACAAACACCCTTGAGTGTTCTGGTTACAGACGCGTTGGCAGAAGTCTGAATACCGTTGGAAGAAATATTGCAAACAGCATGCTGTGTTTCCTCGGGAATATCCTGACTGGAAATAACTGAAATATAAGAAAGGAAATAATAAAATTTTGGGTACTCATTACAGAAAAAGATGAAATAGTTCAACAAAACAGAAATGACCTAAGCATTCAGCTAATTACTCTGGAAATTCCTTGAGCAAGTTCCGTAGCCGTAGACCGTGGATATATGCAACACACAATACAATCCTTCAGCAGAATTCAAGTAATTCAACACATTTAAATCCATGAACTGTTCTAAGGTTGTATCATTGTTTAAAAAATGGTTGTAGTATTACTCAAAAAGTCCTTAAACCATTGTTGTAAGGAGTATCATTATAGGTGATATAATAAAACCTTTTTCTACAGCAGAAGACTCAAATTGTTAGGTAATTAATTAATGTGTGTGAAGTAGAGTAGGTAACAAATGGCAAAATTTTATGCCTACACTGATGACAGACTGTACTTAATAGAGTTCTTCAATAAACAACAAGAGCTTTATACATTTCTGAAAAGATCAAAAACATAGAATGAATTTGAATTCAATCTCAATTTTGTTCTGTCCACCCACAAAATTTAGGTACAGAAAAAAGGTAATTATTATTTAAGTTACCGAAGTAAAATAGTATTTGGAATGTCACATAAATAAATTGATAGATATAGAAAATTTTCCGAATATTTTATATTGTGAAAGACACAATTAATCGAGTCAAGCCAAAAAGATACAGCTACATCTATTATTATCTCACCATTCAACATCCAAACAAGAAATATAAAAAATATCGAAGTGAGTTTCCGATAGGAACTGTACATATTGAAAACACCTGGCTGCAGCATCAAATAACCGACATAATAATTTTAAAATACCGTCCTCTGAAGCCAAACGTTTATTTAACATTTCTTGAATTAGACTCAGAAAAATAGGAGAAGTGGATAAGTATGTCGGATTGCTCAAGACTCATATTAAATATAATATGAAATGGGTGCATATTACTTTTGGCATGGGAATTATATGAATAAATAAAAACAGTTGTCCTTATAGATTGATTCTTGTGCGATTTTATAAATTTAGTCAGAGTAAAATATGCTACTTAATTAAAATCTCTCATTACTGTATTATGTATTATTATAGTCATACTCATTTTTCCGTCAACAATTTGAGTCCAGCTTGATGTAACAGGAGACTAGGGGAATCCCGATAATCTGACGAACCTCCTGGAATAGGTTTATATGTTATATCCAAAGATATTTCACAACATTATTATAGAAAATCTTTGGTTATATCATTGTTTAATATCATGGTTCCTTAAACAATGGTTATCTGATGTAGAAAATATCGAAAATCGTGATTATTTAAATTATATTTGATTGAATTTGAACCAATTAACCTAAAAAAAACACACAAAAAAGGGTTATGAAGGGGTTATGAAATAGACGAGCTTATTGGCACGGCGAGGGGATACCTGCGGTAAGGGGGCAGTTAGAGACAAAATGGGTTGGCAATTCTGTTGGTGATTTCTGGTTATTTTATTTCTCACTAAATAAAATGACACTTCAAATTTTGTCGGCCCCGTGGTGCGGTGGTAGCACTTTGGCCTGGATGCCAGGGGTCCCGGGTTCGAATCCCGGCTAGGACATGGACGTTGTGTGTCTCGAGTAAAGTTTCTCAATAAACACAACCATGATCTGGGTACATGCCCTAGAGGCGAGCCCAATAAAAAGAGGTCTTTAAACCTTTTTTTTTTGACACTTCAAATTGATTTGGGATTTGGCGTTTGTTTTTGTTTACATCCTATTCGTTTCGAAATTCGAATGAATAATTTACGATATTTCATGGAAAAGCATTTCATACATCAAAAGCCACTCAAATTATTGTTTATGGCAATTCGTGTGAACTGAAGTACAACGGAACTACAGCGTAGTTGGCGTTGGACTATTATAAATATAGATATTCTGATGTAAACTTCAATTTAAACAAAACATACTGTGAGTTTGGGCTGGTAATTCCGAAAAAAATTGAATAATTCGACTGGAATTATAAATTTGTAAGAAAAGTTCAGATAAAAAATTTCCAAAGCAACTTACGATATTACGATAATTTATAAAGACCCCGTATTTGTGCTTAAATAAATGTAATTGATCGTTTGTAATATTTATTGAACAGTTTCAGTTGAAAGTGTACGATCTTGTCCAAAATCTGTACCATAAAATGAATTGGAAAACATATTAACATCAATGAAATAACAAGCAACAGGATATATGGCATTGGCAATGAAAGAGAACAAATATCTTCTTAATAAATGAGTATGGATGCTGAAAGCAAAACTGGACATAGAGAGAGAGATACTTAGGTACATTTATTCAATCATGTAACCAATATAGGTGTTGATCTTGTCAAACACAATTCATTTACATAAGTAAATGGAACAACATAAGGTAGTGACAAAAAGCCAATAGCCTTTCTCATACAGAAAATATTCCTTCGAAATAAGAAAAATAAAAGAAAGTTGAAAACAGTTTTGGTTAACGTTTTGAATTATTTCACTCTGATTGAAGTTTATGTTTTACATGTAACAGTGATATTCTTTTGTGATATTTACTCATTGAATTATATATTCCTTAAATGAACTTTGAGTTTGCAATATGATAATCCATATTATGTACATATCGGCATAGTAATAAAGTAATCCTCACATTCAAATTATTATATGTATAAGAATTGATTATAACGTTGAAATGTGTCCAGTTATTACAATGTTCATTAGATATGTTTGTGGTCTTTAATATATCGGGTGTCCCAAGGTGAGTGGCCTATTAGTTTATTATGGAAACTATTGTTGATATTTTTTTAGGTCATCCTGTATAGCTGACAACTATAATTCAAAAGCAGTGGCATAGATTAGATCAATATCTAATAACGTGCTAAATTTCTGACTTAAATCTCAAATATTGAGCGAACTACAGTAACACACCAATTTGATCTAATAGGCCACTCACCTTGGGACACCTGATATAGAGAAAATTATTTTTATTTCTCTGTTAATTATTGTTTTATTTGTAGTATGAAGATATTCAATCAATTAACCAAGAAAGCAACAATGAAGTTGACGAAAATATATACCTATATAGGATGTCAAGGAAGCTTTATAAGTGTGAAGAAATCTATTCATCTAACTTAATCTTGAAATTATTCGCATCATAAACATCTGGACAGTTATTACAGAGTGTATAAATAGGCTTGCCTACAAAAACTGATGAAGTTCTAAGTGTCTGAGTTGAAACTTTTGATTTCTTTTCATAAACCTAGCTTGCTCAAGTCAGAACTAAATTATTTGTTTAGGGCTTCATAAGTTTAAAATCAGGTAACTGCAATTGCGTCTTGCTTGAGAGGCCGGAAGTTTCGAAAGGCCCAGAGACTGTTCTTAGATAGTCTGTATCTTCAGTTTGGTTACCAAAGGACAGCGACAACAATTAAAAACTTTAATATTGTTGTCACTGTCACACTGTCCTTTGGATAGATTCCAACATGTTATAATTCGTTACATCAAACGTTCTTTTCATTTTTTTTATTTCAATCACAACAGAATAGTGGTAGATTTACATTTCCTCCTACCTATATACTTAGTTTATTTCATTGCTCACTGTTATCTAGTAATCACAAGATATTATATATAATGAGTTTTATCACTCAAGTATATTTATGAATTGAGACTCAGATGTGTTTCTCTAAAAAGAATAGGGATTTATTAACACTATCTACACATAGGTACCTAAAAAGAAGAGGGAAACAACATTTGAAGCCTCTAATTCTGGGTTTCAATAAGCACAACTTAAATTAAATTCCGTCTTTTACAATTTGAAATGAAACATTTGAAATATAGTCTGTCCAGACATATCAGGTCACTAAATAAAATATTAAAAGAAAAGCGTAACACGTGGTTTCTTCGCATACTCGTATATTTTATGTAGATATTTATACATCATTATGGTGAATATTCGTTTGGTATGCAATGAAAATATGAACAATCATAGTTAACAAGTTTTATACAATTCCTCTGTTTCTCCTCAATAGAACTCGAGGACTAATAAATTGAAACGGATCAGTTTCAATTTATACTCAAACAATGGATAAAACATTTCACCATAATAAACTTGATGATTGTTGTTTTGATATTTGCTCATTAGAATCCCATTTAATCTTGAATATAAATAATTAAATGTTGACTAATGACGTTTAGTTGTTTTTGTTTACAATGTTTACAGCGCCATTGGCGCTGTAAACGTAGGCAACTGGCGCTGCGCCAGTTGCAGCGCTAGTTGCCTACGTCACTCACAACATGGACGCTACCATTTTATAATAACCCCCTCATTACAGAATCCTGCTTGATTACGAATACTCAACTGAAGATAAAATTAATAATAATAATCGGCATAAGAAATCTAAATATATGTTCGTTTCTAGTAAGAAAAAGCATGCTAAAACTGAGACATTGTATTCAATTCGTATTTAACATTTTCTATTTTCAATAGAGGCAGAGCTTCCTTCGAATTCTGGGTACTGCAACTACAGCCCTCTATTGGGAACTTTGACAAAGAGCGTGGCGCTGCTGATCATCGAGTTAGGTTAAGTTAAACATGGACAACATGAACTTTATTTACCTTTAAATGAAAAACTGTGAGTTTTCCATCAAACTAATTGAATATTTGGCATACACTTTGCTTCTAATATATAAAAGATCGTGAAAATTAGCGAAGAAAGACATTGAAAGATATAATGCTGATCCTATATCTATTTGATGATGCTAGAGCAATACGATTTATCCACCGTGTTCTTAAAAATGTGAGACATAATTCATTTGATATGGTTCAATGAATAAATATACTTGATTTATTTTATTTTTAGGTTCTCATCCTCCTGATATTATTCTTCATATATCCAGTAACATGGAAAAAATAGTGACTGCACAAAGTGAAGATATACCAATGCAATTAATGCATCTCACTATCTAAAGGTGACATGGAACTAAGGTCTGGATATCTGATGATAAAATATTCTCAAAAAGTCAATGAATCTGTTAATCTTCTAAGAGTTCATATAGACATCGAAGCAATCAATAGAAATTGAAATCTGTTATTTCTGAATCAAGTTGTCGATGACTAATTACTATGTCTTATTCACTATGTTATGGTATCATTTTCTGGGGAAGTCTTGCTTCAAAGAATCTTCTTCAAGTAAATTAAGTCGAAACAGTATTGGATGGATATAATATTTGTAATGAATGGATTATTATCAGTAAAATTAGTGCCAAAAGACTGAATTGGATTATATAAAATATATTGTAGCTCTAAATAAGGAACTAGGTAAGTTTTCTGGTGTGAAATCTATTTATTTGCTAAAAATAAAAACTAATTATGAGTGAAATAAGTGCAGGAGGATTGAGTTTCATAAAATTTTCAAATTACAGTAAAATTCAGATGTAATGATTTTCAAGGACCGACAATATGTGGCTGCAGCGGATTATACAATATGCAAATAGAGAATACTTTGGGCTCAACTTCTATTAAACCAAACTTCAGTTATCGTTTCAAGCGGAGACGTTATATCTGGATTCTACTACTGATGAAACAAACAATTCGAGATGTTTTATCGAATACATTCAACAAACAAACTCTTCGTAAGTAACTATGGTATCAGGAATAAGATGCCAAATTTCAGGTAAACTCAGTGCTTTCATAATTAATACCTTTGAATTTGACTATAACAATATTTTTAAACAATAGAAAACATTGTACTCGCTTAATAGTATATTATTCAATGAGCGGTAATGCAGGTCAAAACACACGCAGATGAGTTTTGCACCACGAGCCGTCAGGCGAGTGGTGTAATTCATCAAGTGTGTTTTGAGCATTACCGCGAATTGGATACTATACTTTATCCACGACTTCTTCAGTAAAATTCGAATTAATCTGCATTTAAAAAATTTTGAACAGTTGTCAAAAGCATTGACAACATTTCGTCAAACCTCTGTACTCTGTGGTCGGGAATCAAATCAGAGTCTCTAATCAATCAATATATTGTATGTTCTGTGTCAATCAAGTACTTTGGCAACTTCAAAAATTCACGTTTTCCAAAAATAAATCTAGAATGAATCGCTAGAACGTTATCTTGATGGCTGAAATAGAGTTCCGGATCGATCCTACTTTTTATTCATTTTTTTTTGTGAGCAATTTCATTCTTCCTAGGTATTTTTATTAGCGGGTGTTATTATAACACTCGCTTTTCGGTTCATAGACATGTCTACGGTTGTGTTGTGACTACCATTACACATAAAAATTAGTTAGTAGGAGTGGATAAAATAATATTACGACCCAAATTTGTTGCGCGGAATCACCACCAGGGTGCGCTGAATTTTTCTGTAGTTGTAAGTTCTGTGATCTTACATATGTCAACAAATGTCAGTTCGTAGAAAAAAGCCATCTTCTATGAATCGGTTGTTGTTTTTCATTTTATTAGGTTAGGTAACCAAATGGATATCTCATAATCTTTGCATTTTATTTGCCAATAGGCAATGAAATATCCTAATCGATAAGTATGTCGATTTTTTACCTAATCCCTAAGTCTACAATTTTGGGGAAATGGAAAACCAGTCGACATAAAACTTTTTAAATGTTCCTCCAATGGCAAATCGAAACACATGCTAGGTACCTACTTCATTTCAATAGTATAATTTTAATTAAAGTGAGCGTTTAATTATACCGATGAAATGTTACGGCTTGTTCTGAGATTCCTTTCAAGTATTCTTTTTCATAATATTAATTATACCAAACAATTTTGTTTCAGATTTCATTCTATTGGCCGTCTTCAAGTGGAGTATTTGCCTTAGTTACAGAGAACGTCTTCAGGACATGGACTGAATGTCAGTTTTGAGGAGAGGAGGACACCTTATTCATATTTCAATGTACCGAAATATTAATTGTTAACTTGTGTATTTCTTACAAAGAGATTAATATTAACTTTCAAGAATATTGAATAAGCTGTATGTGATGAACTAGTTATGTGAATTATCCCTAAGGGAATTGTTTCACAAGGAAAATATGTGAATTGAATTCCCGTATCTATGTACTGCCACTTACCATATCGGGTAACACATTTACATAATCCATGTAACTTCAATAATAAAAAAATGATTCCATCATAATGGTTTTTGATCAATTTGTTAACCTGAACCCAATTACTGCCTACTTCGAGATAACTGATGCAAAATTTCAATATGGCATTATGTGAACAGTGATAACAATTCAATTAATGAAATTAAAGGATTCAAGTTAAGGTTGGTTTCGAAAACAAGGAATATTTGATACATTAGCAATTAACGTTCAGTAATGTATGTTGTGAATCTGAACCATAGTTCGTGGAGGAACTTCTGGCTTAAAGATCAAGTTTCTTTCAACTCTATTTCTATTTAGACCCTAGCTACTCAATTAGTAATGACTTCTTTTAGAAATAAAGAGTATAAATAATATTATTATCAACTTGTGGTTTGTTGTCTCTTCTAAAACAATGACTAGCAGTTATCTCCATACTGTGTTAACTTGTCATAATCCAAAGCCTTATATGACTTATCTGAAGAGACCAAATCATCAATACTGGATTAAAATAACAAAATTTATTAATCAATATACAAAAAAATTGAATTATCTAAGTAGACTTGGTATGTAAGTTTTCTTGTGTAAAATAGAGTCATTTGCTGGAATAATAGATTAATTATGGGTGAAAATAGTAGTACAAGAACACTGGGATGGCGAATTGTTCATGTATAGTGTTTCATTGAAGACGAAGAGGTTAAACGCCCAATGATTAGAAAACATAGATTTTCTGTATTTGTTAACAATTGCCTATCAGAAGAAAAGAATGGATGTTTGGAAATTCTCAGGGGAGTGTTCTAAGTAGAATATATGGTTTATTCTTCCAGAACTGGTGCTCGAAGAAAGTGTTTAATACGTTTCAGCAGTGTTATTCAGATTGACAAATTTTACAATTTTCTAAGAAGAATATGTGTAGGTATTGTATTTCCTAAAGTTTTTTATGTTTATTATAACTGATAAATTATATCACAAATTTCCGATTTATCTCTAAGAAACTGAATTTAATTTTCAGAGACTATAGTACCTATCAGTGTAGTGCATGTTTGAGACCAAGATCAACAAGGGCAGTTTTCCTATATGTAAGCATAGCATATTTTCGAAAGATTTTTGTCTTTTTCAAGTGTTTCAGGTGAATATATTCCAGGAACAGTACAGGTGGTCCGTAAAATCGGCCTAAATTTCAGAAAATACCCTCTAACGGTTATTAGCAGAAATAGAATAGTAGTTTGAAGAAAAATTAAAAAGGAAAGATAGATATTTCAGTGAAAATAACAACATTGGAATTTTTCGAAGCAGGTTTTCAATTATCAAAATAATGATAGGTAGGAACCAGGTGGTAACTCAACCTTTTTACCACTGAGGAACACTTGTATCTTTCAGAATGCTTGGCCGACCACTCAGATATTATTATTAGTATTTCCTAATAATAAATGAACCTGTCTTCAGGCGCGTTTGGTCGTCTGGTTATGGTCAACACAATACTGCAAAAAATTTTGAGTTAAAAAAATAGGCAGACGCATTAATTTACGTATCTGTTCATTTCGCAGACCACATGAAAATCGTTCGAGACCACATTTTGAGAATCACTGTTCTAATAGACGTAAAAACATCAGCTGATTCAATGAAACGGCAATGACCTTCCGACACAGCGCGGTGCTCCCTTTGTAGAAGCACCCCAAGCAACGCAGGTGGCTTTTACGACCTATTTGAATAGGCGGCTTCCGTTTGATCTTCTCTTTGCACCGAGCCGCGACCTTCCTTTGTCTAAGGCCGCGACCGTTTACTATGAAAATATCTGGAAAAAAACAGTGATATTCCGTAAAACTCGTAGTTCGCTGTGATTTGATTTTACCAGGAAATAATAATATTTGACTCATTATAGAATCTTATTGATTCAGATAATCGGATAAAACTTTGGAACGTATTAAATATCTGAACATTCAATTTGTACAGATTTTGACGATGTTGTAAAAACAACAGCAGAGTCGTAAAAACGGCGTAACAGTTCGGGAACAAAAGTCTGACGGCTATTTACCTTTTTTGAGAGAAAATCCACTGTTGAAAAGTGGAAAAAATGTGGTTAAAACGGCGTAACAGTTCAGAAACCAAAGTCTGACGGCCTAACTGTTAAAAAATCCAAGTCTATGGGCTAATTAGCTTTTTGAGAGAATTTTCACGGTTGGAAACCATGAAAAATGTTGAAGAATTCAACAACTAGGCCGTCAAATGGCCTTACTGTCGAAAAATCAAAGTCTATGGGCTAATGACCTTTTTGAGAGAAATCTCATAGTTGAAAACCATGAAAAATGTTGTAAAATTCAACAGCTAGGCCGTGAAAACGACCTAACTGTTGAAAAATCCAAGTCTATTGGCTAGTCACCATTTTGAGAGAAATTTCACAGTTGAAAACCATGAAATATGCTGTAGAATCAACAACTAGGCCGTGAAAACGGCCTTACTGTCGAAAAATCAAAGTCTATGGGCTAATTACCTATTTTGAGAGAATTTCCACGGTTGGAAACCATGAAAAATGTTGTAGAATTCAACAACTAGGCCGTGATAACGGCCTAACTGTTGAAAAATCAAAATCTAAGGGCTAATTACCTTTTTGAGAGAATTTCCACGGTTGGAAACCATGAAAAATGTAGTAGAATTCAACAACTAGGCCGTGATAACGGCCTAACTGTTGAAAAATCGAAATCTAAGGGCTAATTACCTTTTTGAGAGAATTTCGACGGTTGGAAACCATGAAAAATGTTGCAGAAGCCGTGACAAACGGTTGGGGTAGAAATAATATTTAAAAATAGAGGGTAAAAATTCATAGGAAAGTATTTATTATGATTTCGGATTTCGAAAATTGACATATTATAATTAAATAGATTATTTAATATTTCGTCATAATTTCTAAGGAAGAAGATCTCATAGGAATTATAAAATAATGAAAAATTAATTACGTCATAGTTTTTTTGCATGCAGTGCGCACTGCGCAAGCTCCGTGCGCTAGAAGAATTTTGTCTCATTTCTAAGCAGGAATGAATTTTCCAGAATATTCTATTATAAATATTATGAACTCCTGCTTTGGATTCGATTATACCACAGTGAAATTGAATATCAGTTATGTTGAAACATCTAATCCATTACTTCGGAGACTAGTGAGAATAAACTCAATATTTGTTTACTCCTGAATCCTAAAGGTCACAGTAAGTACCTAGTACGATACATATTCATTGTAAGCTTTTTTCTATTCGGATGCTAGTTCAAGATACCAAAAAGTTTTCACCATGCCTTGAGAAAGCAGAACTTTGGTTTTGCCATTGTTTAAAGAAATATAATTTCCTAAATTGTCAACTGAAATACTCAATTCACCCAATAGATGGCACTACATACGCGGAAAGAGTTGATAGTTGATTACAATTTTTCACAAAGGGGTTAATTACAATCGTGTACTTTTTACATTACATTTCTTTTTGCTTAGAAAATGGAGAGTTAAATTATCTATGTTATAAAAATTGTGGCAAACTGGTTATTCATCATCATGTCATCAGAGCGAACTGTGAGTAATTCAGATACTTATTATAGATTTATATTATCATGGAATGACAAGTTTATCAGTTTAAGCTTAGCCGTTTTCGTTTTCGTTTTCGATTTCAAATGAAATAACCGAATTGTAATGAATTGTAGTTGAATCTATCAATCTTATTTCCATAATAAGTTGAGGTCCACAGAACATAAAATAGAAGAAGTGCTATCTGCCTACTAAACCCCTACAACACGCGTGACATTTGAAACGTCAAAAATAAATGGGGCGATTGGATTCTGAGGGGTGGTCGCTTTTTGTAAGAGAGAGGTTCTATGGTTTCGTCCCGAATTTTGACAATGCTCTGTGTTCCAGAAAGAGAGAGAAAGAAGATAATCAGGGCTATTCACTAACTTGAGTGGTTATCGCAGTTGTTAACAATAGCAATTCTGATAACAACCTTCGATAACCACCAGTGGTTATCAGTAACCACTTTCAGTATTCTCTAATAAACCGTTGGCAACTGTTGTTATCGTAACAACTAGATAGCAACCTTCGTGAAAATAGACGTGGCAGCGTCGCAAAATAGTTCTAATGTCCGTTTCTTTGACAGTTCTTGTTGATTGTCAATGTCAAAAAATAGAGGTTAATGTAAATTTCTGTTGAATTTAGAACTTAGAAGTTTCAGCGATTAAAAATTCAGAAAAATTTTATATCAGTTGTTGTAGATGCATTTTAATAAATGTCCACTTCTGATCAGGCTTTATTAATATTTCTGTATTCTGTTATTGTAAATGTGGGTTCTTTGTATCATATTTTATTTATTGGGTTTTTTGATTATGTAGAGTAATTTATAGAACTAACCCAACCTAACATATTTTCCATAACATTCAACAAAGAAAAAATATATTCATAATAAAAATTCTAGTAGCTATGTTAAGAATATCATCTGAAATGATCAACTCTGAAGTTTTTCTTGTTTTGCTTTCTGATGTTAAAATAGTATCATTTTCTTGCATTTGAATAGTCTGGAATGTTTTACTTTTTACATAAAATGGCGCCCATACGAAAAAAAGGAAAGATAGTTTTTTGTCCTAAAGTGAACGAAGAATCGAAAAAATTTGATAGTTTAAAATATCTCAGTAGCGTACTACTTTTTTAGTCAGTTATTGAGTAAAACTTCAACACCCTGTATCTTGAAAACGAAACGTTTGCGACCCCATGGCTGTGGGACTTTTTTCTTGAAATTACTCGAATCTCCCCTTTTCGTTCCTATGTTCAATTTATGAACATCCTGTAAAATGCAGTACTCTGTTTCAGTTAACATTTGAAGCGACTTTTAAGAACACGAAACGTCCTTTTTATAATATTTCTGTTCGTTTTATGACACTCTGTATATGCTGCTTCTAGAGTATTACGCTCTGCATCTATAAAAAGAGTCATTTTTTGTCAATGAGCGCAAGTAGTTATCGTTAACAACACCTCTGAAGCAGTTGCCAGTGAACCACTCTTTATAGCCACTAGTTGTTATAGTTAGCAACTTCCATAGCGACTTTCTCAAATAGTGAATACCAATTTAGCACTTAGCAACTGACCTTGAACATAACGACTATTTTCAGTGGCTATCCTTAACAACTTTGCTTAGTGAATAGCCCTGAATATATATTTTTTATTTATTTTACTTGCTTTTCCTATTGTTTTGGAATAAAAGGCAGATTTGAAAGAAAATATACATTATAAAAATAATTAATTTATTATGCTCAATTGTACAGTACATAACTATTGAATGTTTTGAACTAAAAAACATTCATGATCAACCACAGGTCTTACAATTTGAGTACAGTTGAAAAACTTCGGAGCAATTGTTGACAAATTTTGAAGCATTTGTTCATATAATACGTATAGAAAATCAACACTTTATTAAAAAAGTCATGTTAAGTCACTATAGGTAGTCACTACACAGTACACAATAACACTGATTCATTCATCCAAAAGAGAATGATTACTATAACCTTATTGCATATCAACTTATATAACTTCAATCTCCTCACAAATACTTTCATATTGGCAATATATAAACAATTTTTCCACTTGAAACTCAACTTTTTCACTTCCTTCTTCGACTCAAACAAAACAACACACAAACAATAAAAATGGCAGCATTGACATGACATCCCATCCCATTTAAATTTGACATAACTTGGATTTAGCTCAGACATACGTCACTGCTTGGCTCCGCCCCCAAATAAATGGGAGACGTATGTCCGTGTTGTAGATTTTAGTCGAATTTTGGCGAGCTGTGGTTACATGTAACTATCTAACTATCACGTGATCATTTGACAGTTAATACATGTATTTTTCTGTCAAATCATCACGTGATAGTTAGATAGTTACATGTAACCACAGCTCGCCAAAATTCGACTTTTACTTCTAGCGTTTCACTTCACCCCCCGTTGAGGTCTCATAACCTCAAATTGATCAATGAAGTTCAATGAACGATAAAGGATTTGTTGTGTTTGAGGTAGGCAACTCGTAGTACATGTCTCAAGAAATTGAAGGAAGAAATCTTATAAAACTACGAAATTTCCAAAAAAAGTGTGATATAGGGCTATCATCAATTAATAATGGGAAAAGAGAATATCTACCGTTTATTTCAGGAATTATAAGGTAATCTTTAGAAGGATGAATGGAACAATATGATAATTCAATAATGAAACTGTAGCAACGCTTTAGAAACGTTATTATATGATTTTATATTTAATTGTAAGTAATTTAAAATCGTTTTGAATTTTCATTAATATTCGAAGTTGTGGGGTTTTTACGATTAGATTGTGCCAGCATCAATTTTATAAATGTATTGATTGATTATAAACAGAAATTATAACTCCAATATAATGTAAGGTTAGTATATCTATCATAAAATAAGTTCATTTGCCATAATGAGGTGATTTTAATTGGCCTTGATAATAGCGAAATAAAATAAACGTTACAAACAAAAGTGTAATGGACTTTCGGTGGAAACATAAAATTAATAATGTATGATGAATATGTAAATTAATGAAAACATTGTTTTAGGAGGATGTACTTTCAACAAAACGTGGAGTGGGCGATGGTTTCAAAGCGGTCTTCAGAATTTGGTGTTCATCAACAATACACACATCAAGGGTAAAGGGGAATGCTATGAAAATCAAGCCGATAAATATTTAGTTTTTAATAGGTGAGTGAATAAGTTTTTATCGAATGTTCTAGCCTAGTTTTTCTTCAGAATTCAAACTACATTAATTTATTATGAATATTTGCTAGAAACTAATTAATAGTAAATTCAACCTTGTATCAAGAATTTGACTACATAACCTATTCTGAATGATCATACTAATGATTATCTCTGATTACAGGCAAGACAATTGTTATCGCTGCTTGGGGATTCATGAAAAATTCCCAGGGGTGCTACAATACAAAGAATGTGAGTAAAATTAACATAACATATTAATTTAGTTTTATTAATCATCAATATTTTTCTTACAGCAATATGTGAAGAGAAGAAGGGTTCCTCGACATATGCAGTTCAATGCTAGGAGATGACCCGTTACATACAATGTTCAGGAAGTATCCTGAGACAAAATCCATACCATGTCCTTTCAAGAGTGCCCCTTCACTTTCAGTTACAGCAGGGGCGCAGGAGAATGTTCGAATCCACCCAGCAAAGCAGAAAGCTGCACCGATGACTCCAGAATTGTCTTCAAATACCAGGCCTGTCCTGATGTTCCGTCTACAGAAAGTAACAGTAAGTTGAGAATATCTGATAAAATTCAATGTAATACAGGTTAGAGCCTTTTATAATTACCAATAGCTGATGATATAATTTTTTATTCCAAACATAAATTGAAATCATTTAGCTGGTTAAATGTATATTGTAGGAGACCATCAATCTATGACGAAGGGCTCGTGGAAAAGCACCATAGAAAACATTCAATGATTTCAATATGAGCTTGATTTCACTTATTTTTTACCTTTCAGATTTCAATGAACAGTAATAATGTTATTTTCGATTAATTTAAATGAAAATGCAAATTTGAAACGTAGTATTTGGTATTTCTTTCCTGACCGCCCGAAAAAGGAATTTTTCTTCCAATTTAAATCAAATGATGTTGTTCTCTGCTTCTTTCCCCGACTTTCTGTCAAGATGTCAAATCTGACAGAAATTGAAAGGTATCGCAGAAATGGAAATGTTTTCGAACATGTAAACAATCACAAAAATGGGGTTAGAATTTCAAATATATCATCAAACTTTTCAAATTCAATTATAGGAAAATCAAATAGATAAACAGTGTTTTTTCAAAACCTAGGTAATTTCTTTGAGAAAATTATGGGAAATCCACTATTGAAAACAAATTATGTAATATTATACATAATACATGCTCTGGACAAAAGGTAACATTGATGGATATTGGTAAATAATACCAGCAGGAAATGTAACTGTTGAAAATTCTACATATTATTCTATTGTTGATATTGAAAGCATTAATTCTATTCACAAATTATTCTTTTAGTCGAGGAGCTGGTGTGTTTGGCCACTTGGAAAGAAGGATCTACGAGGTACCTGATCGGTAAAATATCACAGGGTAACAGAAGGAATCTCATAACTGACGAAGACCAATATCGTTGTTTCATTTATCAAAG
Source organism: Propylea japonica (assembly GCA_013421045.1). Taxonomy (NCBI): domain Eukaryota; kingdom Metazoa; phylum Arthropoda; class Insecta; order Coleoptera; family Coccinellidae; genus Propylea; species Propylea japonica. Next base: position 4,705 of record JACDNR010000305.1, on the reverse strand, counting down.
GGACAAGAGCAATGATAAGACAACTTATAGTATCGCCCAGTCTGCAGATGCCACTTGTACAGGAATTATCAACTCTTACGAAGGAAGCAGAACAATGAGGTTAACTAAAGGTAATGTAAATGGTTTATTTTGAGTAATATTCATTATGGAACATTGTGTAAATACTTTGTTGCTTCTTCATTAATTCTTCATTGAATATTTCAGTCGACAACCATCACAATCGATGTAAATTTCCCAAATGGATAACGGACCATCATACTTGGCTTAGTTTGGACCATAAGAAAATATACAAAGGAAGGCTACCTTGAAGATAGTGGATGAGGAGCTGTTGAAACCTAAGAGGCCTGCAAGGCCCAACTTTAGCCTGGGATCGCAGACTCCTGCCTTTGGCTACGAAGAGTTTGGTTTTGAAAGTCAGGATCAGAGATCTGATGGGGAGATGAGGGTGATTTGCCATGGGATATTGGAATTGCATGATCAGAAGAAAGTGCAGATTGTGGCTCATATCACTACGGGATGGTAAGTCTTCACATATTATTATTTATTATCATTGTAATGGAATTATAGCATTTTACTTTATTAGGCTTATAGGAGATCAACCTAATTTTTGTTTGTGTTAACAATTTGTGGGGTTATAGTCCTTTTACTGCCAGGAAACTGAATGATATTGTCCAATATTGGAATGGTAATTATCAAACTATCTGTTCATTACAGTTTAGCGCAATATCAGATATCTGAGGCATCTAAAAACTATACAGTGATGTAGCCTGATGTTTCCTGAATAAAAATGTGAATATCTCTGGAAGGGTACAAGTAAAATTGCTTTTTAAAAGAGCAAAATACTCAGAAACATCAGGCTAAATCACTGTATAGTTTTTTAGATGCCTCAGATATCTGGTATTGCCCACAAAGGCGTTAAACTGTAATGAAAACAACCGGAAATTTAAACGCCCTGTACAGCATGATGCATTTATTTTTTTGAACATCTCATTGTAGTATGATATTTGCCAATAAAGAGCTAAAACTAAAAAAAATATTCAATCGGACAAATGGTTGCGAAGATATTCATGGCTAATGCACAAAATACAAGAGTTGATAAAATTTTGAATATCTCTGGATGATTCGAAGATAAATTGGTTTTTAAAAAAACAGAATACTCAAGAGATACTAGGCTACAACGCTTTATTGTATTTATATGCCTCAGAAACCTGGCATTGCCCACAGAAGACGTTAAAATTTGACTATAAAACATGACACTATTTAAACGCCCTGTACAATATGAAGATTTTATTTTTTGGACTTCTGTTTCGTGGAGGAAATTTGACAATAATAGAGCTACAATTGAAAGAAAAAACATTGAAATTCGACTAAAGATTGGGAAGATATAATTGTTAAAATATAACAATTTAATTGACATGGTAAGAAAATTCTAACAGATCTTATGAGAAATGGTAGGATCATTTATTTTTTTTTGAAGGAAAAATGATAATAACTTAACAAAAATTCATTATATAATGTCACATATTGTGTTATATGTTCATGGCCAACTGATTGACTTAATAACCAAGTCATAAAAATATTATATTTTATAAAAGTTAATGTATAAAGGGAAGCATCAAAAAATTATTGTATATCTTGAATGAAGAAAGATTTTCTCACCAAATGAAAGAAGCAATTTTGTTTCAATAATTGTTGTTTTGAAAAGTCTTAATATTTAGATTAATTAGTGAATGTGTTTATTAATTTGTTGAATTTCACAGCGATAGCGGTTACTTTTGCATGATGTTCTATAAGAGAGACACAAACGTGATTGAAATACAACAAACGAGCGAATTTGAGGAAATCCAGATGAAGCTTGTAAAAAATTTGATCCATCTACGACGCCATTCAGCACGTTAGTCAGTGAGTATACAGTAAATTATTTTCATTTATATTATCAGGATGGTGTTGCTGTTTTCTGATTCCTCTAGAATACAACAACAAGAAATTTTTTATTATGAATGTAAAATTACCTTTTTCCTTTAAAATCACATTGCTTGTTGTACGTTACTATGTTAATCGTTTTTGTTAGTCAATGTCATATTTTAATAATTGTAATTAATAGCTTAAAATGTCGTTCTCTCCATTTCAGGTAAGATTTTACCTATGTTTGTATATTTCAATATTAAATAGAATCTCCTTTTCAGAGAAACTCAATTTAGTTATTATCTACAATAAGAAGAAAGGCTATTAATTCATTATATGAATACAGGGTCTTTATAAATGAATGTGACAGCGCAGTTGGCTTTGGATTATTTATTTATGCTATTACATTGTTAGGTAGGTTAGGCGGCCGAATTATGTGACTGGAATTATCATGTCAAAGATAGATATAGATAAATATAGAGAGTGATTGATAAATGTGTTGAGTATGCATAGGAAGCAGCAAAATGAAAATAATCCAAAGCCAACTGCTCTGTACAATTGAATCATATTCATATATTTGTGAAGAATATGATAATTAATTATCGTTAACAGCGACGACTCTTCACACGAAGACATGTCCCCATTTCGGACGCTACAAGTACCACCAAAAGAGGACCATCATCATCAGGAGAGAGAAAAAGGAAGAAAAGGGACCAGTCAGACATGCTCAACTCGGAACTGACACCTGAATGTTTGTCCAAAGATTACGAGACTCTGACTGTCGGCTGCGCGAACCAACACGAGATGGAGTTTTAAGTCGGGATGTACTCAGCAGTCTGCTAACAGTAAGCTTATTTCCTTATTTTAGTTCAAACGTTCATTGTTATCTTCATTTTTTGTGTAAATATGTTTCAGGATGAATAAAACAAGACTAAGGAGTTCCTTGGAAAAATCAGTTTTTGTTCTGATGCGTTATACTTTACTCACAGGTCATTTTCCACATTATTATTTATATTATTTTCAATATGACTTCAATTGAAGTTTATTCACTTCATACACATGCCGAAATACTGTATTATTTGTAAACTTGTGAAAAAAATAATTATTTACAAACAGCAACATTCCAGAGTTTTTTATATAGTGGATACGACTTATTTCTTTTGCTTTCTTTCATATGTTGTGGCCTATCTAAGTTATGTATTGGTCAGGGACTCAGATCATAAGTCAGAAATGAAACGAAAGTTGTAACACTTTTACCCTAATTTACGATAGTAATTATGTTAAAATAACTTTACGTTAACACCAGCGTATTCCTGTCACGGTAGCCGGAACGAATGGGCGTAACTAGATAATAGCGACGCCGGTGACAGAAAGAAATCTTCTATGGGCGAACCGATGCGATATTGTTTCATTTACACCTTGGGACAGGACGAGTAGACGTTGGGTCCGATCCACAATGGCAGTGGCGGGGATTCCCACGTGATTGTTGGGGACAAGCAGGCTGTACTTCCAGGACCGTACTTAAGTTGACGAGAGATACCGACAGCTGTCATCGGATCGTCCACGCCCGGTTCTGGAAATTGGGCGTATAACTTTACCAATACAGGTTTGAGATCGTTATTATTATTATTATCTTTATCAGAATACTCGGGGGGCTTTTGAATCGAAAATTATTGATATTTGACAGGAAAATAACTTAAACTCGAAAGTTTTTACCATGTCGAATGTCATATGTCAAATTTTCAAGGCCAGCTCACTGAGTTCATGAAACTTCAGATTATAAAAAGGAGAATAAATTAACATGATCATAAAGAAACGTATATTTTAAAACTTACCAATAAACAACAACCTATTATTTCAGGAAAAACTTTCAACTTATTATAAAGTATTCATTCTTATTAGATTCAACAGGGGGACAGTTGAGCTAACTAACCCAAAATTAGAATAATATGTCAAATATCCATGGCCAGCCGATAAATTTGATAGAATCAAGAAAAGAATGCATATAATCATAGAAAAAAACATTTTTATTAAACTTTGTATGAATGTGAAGAAACTGCATTTCTTCAATGTCAATTAATTTAGAGATTATAAGATTATAATAGGCTCAGATATGACAACTATAAAATAATTGATTTAACGTTCAATCAGAACATCTAATTTTCTAAATAGTATCCTATTGTATATTTCTTTGAGAGAGATTCAGTATTTGAAGAATCACTTGAATTGTCGTTTCTTTATATTATCTATGAATATAAGAAACGACATTGAAGGCGACTATTTACAATCTTACCTATAAGAGTGTAAATAGTTACAATTAATATTTTGTAATAACAATAAACTTTATATTCATAGAGCAACACATTTGAAGTTATTTCTATTCTGAAGGCGTTATTGGAGGATCAGTCTTATATGAAATAACAACATCATAGATATTCCAATAAAACATCATTATTTTAATATTAAACTTGTATAACAGTTCTTTCAGTTGCCTTGAAATGGAAACACATATGCTATTTGACAGGAAATTAACCTAACCTCAAAAATCCTATAATTAAAGGCGATTATGTCAAATTCTCATGGCCAGCTGACTGATTTCATGAAACAGTTCAATTTCAAGAATAAAATGATCATAAGTGATTAAGACAAAAATTCAACTGAAATTTGTATAAATTTTGAACATAAACAGGATTATATAAAAAATCTTTATATAATCATGTTTTAACATTCTTCATTGAACTCTGTTTAATTGATGATTGCATTTTTAGGTGCCTGCAAAGCAGCAGATCATTCAAACTCC